>JAMKCH010039576.1:0-85462 GCA_023653785.1 Ophioderma brevispina | reverse complement strand
GAATCTCGAAATCAACATATTTCAATACGGAATAAAGCCCATTATCGCTGTAACATCATCCACGCGGCACTTTTCCCATAAAGAAAGATTTTGTTCCGACGACTGCAGTCGACTGTTCTGTTAATATTGTCATCCGCCTTTCTTCAAAATGGTCTGCTGTTAACCTTCCGCATAGGTTTAATCGAGGATAAATACAAATATGTTCAATTCCATTGACCGCTTTTCGATTCCGAATTTGAAAAATAGGTTAACCGTGCAAATGTTTTGTTGCATTCTTTGAGGAAACTCGAAAAATTTGAGCTCATTTTGAAAGAAAGCGGAGCAAATACTAAAGAATAACCTTGCATGATGACCTTTGACTATCGACGATGTTGCCTTATATCACCATAGTCATTTGTTAAAGTAATAAAGCTATACCCCGTGTAACCATTGTAACAAATGGAATACTAATTTACCGTTTTAAACAGAGACCCAAGCATTTTGTTTTCATTTTGACCCCTGTAAGTATGTATTTACAATATGCTTAGTAAATTATCTGATGCTGATTTTTGGTACGCATTTTTGTTTATTAATTGCAATTCAGAATGGACTACCAGGCAGTTTGTGGTTGCCAGTAAATATAGCCTTTTGAAAGTGTGACCCATTTTAACATAGACGGTTGATTTCATATAGGAGGTTTTACCTGCCCAGCGACGATATTTTGCGCGTTTAATTTGTATGCTGAAGTGGGCTATAGGTCCATGCAATGCATGCTGAAGTTAGGTATCATTTATATCTCTTCGTGTCTCTTTAATTAAGAATGAATAACCGATGTGTAATTAAAAAAAGGCACAATTATATAGTCCTAAAATCACAATATCAAGCACGGGGAAAATATTGTTCAATGAAATAATCAACCATAACCAAAACCAAAAACATTTTCTCTAAACTTTTTTTCCGTTAGTATGGTTCTGCAACTTAAGTCTTTGTTCTTATTTTGAAATAATAGTGGTTGTTATTTCATACAATTCTGAGGTAATATAAAATGTGTGGTTCATGTTTTCCCCAAACTAGACAGTAAACCCTGTGTGTTACCCCATCATCTTCACACATGCCAAAATATAAGCAGAATGCATAGTGTAGTCCCATTTTAAAGATAGCGGCTGGTGTAAAATGCTCTTGCATAAGCGCATATCTGCATAATTGCATAGCTGCATATTGCATACGTTCATAAGGTGCCTAATCGCATAATTTGCATAACTGCATAAACTACATAAGACCAATCATATGTTGCATACATTGCATCAGATGCATAAGTGGCTATTGCATAAGCTGCATATCTGCATAATTGCTAAGCTGCATAAGGTGCATAATCTTCATAATTTCATAAGCTACAGAAGTGCATAAGAGCTGCACTAATTGCATAAGCTACATAAACGACATAAGACGCTAGGTTGTGCATACATTGCATCAGAATGCATAAGTTGGGCATAATGCAAAAACTGCATAATCTGCATAATTGCATAAGCTACATATTGAGTTTTATCTTGTGTTGCGGCAGCATTCAATATAAACTTTTTTGTCTAAGGCCGGGTGCTTCCTGTTTTTTACTGTAATGTTGAGCGATGCTTCATGTGAATCCATGGTTACGCATCCCCGCCTTTTGTTTAGTCACGTGTCGTCTAGCCAATCGGGTCGCGATCAGCACTCAGCTTTGGTGTGAACCCTCCTGGCCGCTGTCCTTGCCTATACCATACTCTGTGGAGGTCACTTCAAAATCGGTGCTGCTATATTTCGTGTAATTCTTTACATAGACTGAGTTGTGTTTTTATCTTGAACTAATAAACATTGGCATCCTCGATGGGGCGCCGAAGGGGAACGAAGAGATCGCAGACTAGATCGAATTACCGTTATTAGGGCAATTAGGAGAATTCGCCGGAATTTAGCCGGGCAACGATAAATCCCCCTAGCCAGCAGGTCTCAGGCACAGTCCATAACGGGAGTTGACTAAGCCAATCAGCGGGTATTGATACGGTATCTGACAATCGGGTGCAGAATTCTGCCCAAATGGCCGCCAGTTATTGTCGTGCCGGTCAGTGGGGGCACAATCAAGCAAGTCAACGGCGCAGTTCAAGTGCGTTGGTATCTCCGCTCAATCATTCCCCCCGGTAAGCATACAAGTTCAAGTACATCTGTATCGTTTGCATCTACTTCTTCAGCCCCGATAATTAGTGTCATAACTCAAGTTCTTTTGGGGCGTTGCCGCGATTCACCGAAAGCGGGACAGTAGCAATTTTGGCTGGATCAAGGCACCATGTCGGATCAACAAGTGAAATCGATAGTGGTGGTTAGCGGTGCAGTACGGCGCCAAACTTTCCTTCTTCCTTGTCAACAATGCTAATGTTGGACATTCTCAAGTATCAGTAGCGGCACCGTGGTCCGCGATGTGTCAAGTCCAGATGTAGCTCTGGGTTAAACGCCAGTAGTGGTCTATCAGTGGGTCTCAAGCACCACCTCAACTATTAATTCAAGCTCTGCAGTGAACAGTTCTGTTGGAGTGGAGCTTATTGCATGACAATGAATCCGGTGAGCTAAATGTACTGGAACTAATGCAGTTATAATAAATATTAGCACTGTCACGCGGTATTTGGTAAACTAGTAGGTCACAGATGTTTGTATCATAAATTGGGGCCCAGTGATTTTGTAGCCTACCAATGCCATTCAAATTTTGTATGAGTCTCCCTCTCATTCAGTATGCTCTCCCTTAGTCTGTGCTCTTCCCCAAAGTTTGAAAGATAAAATTAATAGTAAGGTACCTTTGTTGACTTCTATCAATTCCTAGATCTCAATGATAGTAACACCTCAGATTTGCCTTGTCCTAAACGATTCGTCAAAATTACTGGCAGAATTGTATGCAAAGATGAGGATACTCCATTAATACGTGGAACCACATCATTTTGGTTTGTTCGGCCCCTGTTTACCTTTCAGCCCCAGCCTCATCGCCTCAGGATTGTTGAAGTATGGATATTTAAGTCGCTCTGCAGCGGCTCGATATCAGGGTGGGTTGGAGAGAATAGACAGACGTTTAGCTGCGTCAGCAAACGTACCGGTGAGATCTTGGGCACGTTAGATACTGAATTGTGTGACTTTTGGTAGCTTCCCCAGTTCCAATACCTCGGTAAGTTCAATGTTCACCTGCTGAGCAGGGACCTGCAAGATCCTTTCGAGGGTTTCACTATTCAAGCACTTGCGAAGAGGTGGTAGAGGCCATGCCCAATCAAGTCAAGTGTGTTGGCTTCAACGCTTTCATGTAATGTGCAGGAGAGCATGCAATTCAAGCATATACTACTCGGTCAGGCATTCAGTGGGGTCAGTTGTCCTCCGAATGCAAAAAATGCCGCAGAGTTTAAGGTAGCCTATGCCACAGAGTAGGCCTAATTCACCGCATTGTAATTCTCCTTTGTCTAAGCTCAACGCATTGTTCAGGGCCTCCTCTTTGCATCTGTTGCAAGTATGTTTCTCCAGTTGTTTGTTCAATTGGGTGCCTTTTTTAATCAAAATAATCCTCTCAGGCAGGATCAAATTTTATTTGAAGGTTTACTTTTTGGTTTAAGTTGGTTGTTTGGTCCTCGCTGTGCTAAAGATGCTTCCAAAATTTGTTTTCAGTTGTTCAAAGATCCCTTAGGGCTCGAGAGAAGTGTGAAAGATTTAATGGGTAGAATCGCTGGTCCATTCAAATCGAGACATATCGTTATCTTAGGATGTCCACCTATATGTCTGGTTCCCAAAGCGGAAAAGTAAATTCCTATTGATTCACCATTTGTCCTATCCTTCGGGTGATTCAGTTAATGATGGTATAGATAGACAGCTTTGTGCAGTACCGTATCTCTGTCTTGTTCAATTAACTCAAATGTCCGGTTTTTTATTAATTATTTCAAAATTAATACGCTTTCGAAAAAAAAATGAAAGAAAAGTTGTTATTAACATTGGACCCAAGAAGACATTGGGTTCATGAAAACATATGTCTCTTTGATTTTTATTAATTTACAATGAGTTTCATTGACAAACCGACAAACACACTGGGTTCAGGGGAATATTTCTTTTGACTTAACAACTTTATGACGACCAATTCACGAATTATTAGGGGCGCGGTCAAAGATGTTCATACGAACAATATTATGATCGTTGGCTTACTTGATTCGGTTTTTGAGAGTTCATTAATGACCAGAGCATATAAATGGATCGTTGAATACCGATACTTTAATAGAGGCCCTGTCTGTTGTATTCATTGGTTACGGACAACAGAATTTTGCATACAGCTCTCCTGTAATGTGTCCATTCAGTTAATGAAGTGTTGACAATTGAATATCATCTCGTTGGTCTTGAAACAAAGGTTCGGATTTGATCCTGTGGAGCAACGTTGGTTATTATGGATTTCATACCAGTAGAGCGACAGTATTGATCGTGAATAAGATCCTCCTCTTGACAACTTTTACTACCTACAAAGTAGGAGCAAATGGAACCTTCCACCAAAACACTGTAATACTAATGGTACCAAACCTTATTCGCTATTTTGAAACGAGGGTAAAATACCCAGAGTTCAAATAGATTTGAAGGTTCAAATGTCCCATTCCCTATGTCATGTAAAAACGTTAGGTCCAGGATCCAAACAACTTTCTTTCGTGATTTATTTCGAACGGGCATATTTTTGAAATAAGGATCAAAAAAGACATCTAAGTTAATTGACATACATAGCTTTGTGAGCCGTGAACTTGTGAATGAAATTGCGTTATAGCAAAGCTGTGGGTTAAGGTGCGGCTGATGGCAAAGGCCAGACATCGAGTCTGCCTTCCGACTGGACCATTCTCCCCAGATTTGTTTGTTTGTATGAAGATCGGGAGTGAATTCTTTGTGGACAAAGCACTCAAATGGGTTGCTCTTGTTCGCCAGCCTTGTTTGAGAAATTTGTTTCTTTATTGAAGGGGGGTTAGTAGGGCAAGGAACGATAAGTTATGCCACTATGCGGATGATTATGATTGTAGGTAAAAGCTGGATATAAGACCCTCATCTGTAGACGTGCTGGTAATTGTTTTTGGTGCGTGTGTGAGGAAAAAGGCGTCCAACTTGCTGTAGGGAAATCGGTTGGCCCTTCAACAAGTCTTGTCTTTTAGGCTTAGGAAAATGGACTCTGTAACGCAGGTTACTGTTTCCTCTGGTCAGTTAGTGGCAATTAAAGATCAGTGGCAAGCGACCTAGCGGAGGAATCGGAATGTAGCTGAAGATTTGCAGCTTGCGTGGCCGTTAGTCGTTCATTGGTAGAGCTGTGACACCTGGATATGAGCTTTTCTAAGAACGCTTAATCATTTACAAGGGGAGTGAACAGTACCTTGTACAAGATTAGGTTGTCCGCTGGTCCAAGGCAGATTGTGTATTTGGCTCATTTTCAACCATTTCATGGTTCCTCATGTTTGATCAGTTCTGGGAATAATCAAAGATTTGCAGTTTTACACAGGATGCAATGCAAGTGGTATCTGTTTTCGGGAGGATTTCAATGGATCTGTTTTCAGGAGGTGAAAATGGCCTTATGTCGTTTTTCTGAATCGCATTCGATTGCGTGGTTGGAATTGTTTCGATAGTGGTTAGGGTAGTCCGTGGGGGTTGTACAGCGCAGTTGGAAACGTATGGGTTTTTAGAACGTCAATATGGCCGGTAGTTTCAGTGATTCAATAAATCAATTCAAATGGCCTCAACTACTGGGTTTTAGCTAGATTTGATTCTGCAATGCATTTTAAAAATAATTTGTCTTTTTGTGCTCGTCATGTTCCTGGAAAAGTTAAGAACTTGCTGACGCACTGTCACGGGTTCAGCTGAAGCTTCTGGCAGGAAGCACCTCAGCAGCGAAGGTGGGTTAGCATAACCAGACTTTGGGAAAATCTCGAATGTGAAGTAAGAAGGTATTAGCTTCGGCTTGGCAAAGAGTACTTACACATCTTATAGTAGATGTGTATGTAGAGAGTTTATTAGTTTTAGAATTGGTACAAGTCTTATTAATTGTTGGCCAGCTCCTTGTCAACACTTGATTGCATATATTGTCATTTTCATTCAGGGTCGGATGCATCTTCAATTTGTGGTTTGAAGTTTCGGCTGTCTCGTGCCATAGAATCAAATAAATGGGCAATCTACAGACAATTCATGTGCAAAAGTAAAAGGTAGCTGATAGGCGCGTGAATGCGTTTCAGATACAAGGTTGCCCTATAATGTCTCCAAAGTGTACAGAAGTTTAAGTTCCGGTTTGAAAACTGTTTGCTCTTCAGATTGAGGGCATCTTTTTCAGAGCTGCTTTTCGTCGCCTTTAATGGATTATTGAGAGTTGGGTGAAATGGCGAAAACGTCGAATGTGATTTTGTCCAAAATTCTTCGATTGGTGATGTGAGTTCAGAGTGATTTTGCAAGGTGTTGGTAGTGTTGTTGCCATTTTCAAGTGTGATCAATGGGGGTGGGGTGTCCGATTTACTGTTATGAGCTCATCACTGAGCTTTGCCCAGTTCTTGCAATGCCAGATTTGTTGAAGCTCAGACCTAAAGTTGAGGGGTCCTCTATTATCCACTTTTGGGCTGTAACCCTCTCACCTCCATCAATTTTTCCTCAGTTTTTAAAGAAGAAGGCCCTAGCCTGATGGGCATAATCCTTCATTATTTAGTCCCCATAGTTTTAGGATAGGGGGGCACATCAGCGCAGGTAATGGGCACTCCAGTTGGGTGATATGAGGATGGGTTCGCTGGCGTTCAGATGTTACTAGGTATATAAGACCTGGCCAAGTTATCCAACCCTGGTATAATTTTTTTCATTTCTTCGGGTTTGTTTTACCCTGTGTGTGAGGGAAAAAAAAACAAACAAAGGACGTATTCAAAGATCGTGTTAGTTGTGAAAAAAAAAATGTAGTGTGGGTAGTAAAATTTGCCTAATATAACTTTTTTTTTTAAGTTATTATGTTTGTTCACTTCTACCCCCCTTTTATTCAGAATCTATGAGAACATGGGTAGTTTGGGATCAGTGTTCAGATGGATGGAGAAGGCAACAACAACTAGGGGCGGGAGGACATGGACGCTATGGGAAGGGCTCCGTGGGGCGTATAGCAGGCTTGGCCCACCGTTTGAGTCGCTACCCTAGATCGAAACCCATTCCTACAACGTGGTGTTAATTGGGCACTAATGAACAAATTGTTTTTTTTGCTGCTCGTTTGCTTCAACTCGCGAAGATCGTGCGAATTTGAAGGACATGCGCAATTATTACCTCATACAAGACTCCTATGGTCTGAGACTTTTACCACGGCTTTTGTTATTATGGTGTTGAACCGAGTGAGTGCGTGGCCGAAGGACTAACAATCAGTGAAATAGTTTGCACGGGAAAATGTGCAGGGACTTGGATAAGCACATTTCATTACATGGTGAACTCTTACCCCTTGGACCATGTGCTACAGAAGAGATGGGGTTCACTTGTCTGAGCAGGGGTACATAGGTTTAGGCGAACCGTGAAAATGCCCTACTGTTCTTTCAATTGAATTCAGGGGCCTGCACTTCCCCTCATGGTCCTAAATGTAAATTCCTAAATTCCTGATTTTGGGGGATTGTGTTTTTTCTTTTCCCTTGGAACCATGAGTTATACAGAAGAGAGAGAGGGGGTCAACTTGTCGAGAGGGTTACATTAGGTTTGAGGCAGACAGAACCTTGAAAATGCCCTCCTGTTCTTCAATGAATTTCCTGGTGCCCTTCACTTTCCCCCCTCATGTGTCCTACATGTAACGTCCTAAATTCCTGATTTTGGGTAAATGTGTTTTTTATCGCATCATGTCAAGAGTCTTTTGGACCCCGTTTTGGCATGGAACACACAATGTGTGAAGAAAATGGCTAAAAGAAAAGTGCTTTCTCACTGTCAGTCTTTTGACCCATTTTTGGCTGAAAAAGTGTGGAGAAGTGGTTTTCTCACATGTCAAGTAGTTTGGCATTGGGAGGGGGGGGGGGGGTTAATTCAAGTTCCTTCAGCCGAACTTTTTTGCAGGTGGATTTATTTTGGCTCCCTTTTGAGCAAAAATGCAAAGTATAAGTGCGATATATGAGAATGAAATAATAAGCTTGACGTTTATAATAAGTTATAAATATTTATGTAGGCTGCTATACTTTAACAATATTCCAGATGTAGTTTATGAATTGGATGGTTGGGTCACCATCCCTCTCTCATCGTTAGCCTTCTTATTTAGTATGGCAGACTTTAGTTAAAGATTTCTAATATAGCTTACTTATCCTGACAAAATACTTGTTAAAAGCAATTGGAGAGTTTGAGTAAATATCACAGATGCTCCTGTCTGTGTGGTAACAAAGGGGGGGGGGTTTGGGCGGACTCCCTCTCTGCATCTCTGTATATATTTCATGGACAATATACATGTATAAATTATGTCTTATAGTACAATGTTCTGTTGCAAGGACTTACAAAATGTGGATGTAAATATAGATTATCTGTCTGACTACAGGCTTGGGTTTAGTCTCCCTCCTCTTCTGTTGTAGTGACTTTATTTCCTATTATATTAAAATATTTTACCAAGCATGGTCAATACAGATGCACCTGTCTGTATATTAAGTGTTGAATTTTGGTCCTCTCCCCTCTTGAATATCATGAATTTATATATTTTCAAATTTACCATCTAATGAGATCAATCTAAACCGTCATATGCTGTAGCTGTCTGGGGTAAAGATGGCTGATGGGTTAATCCCCATTGGAATAAGGGTGTGTGTTTAATTCCTTGCAACACTGTCAGGTTAATGGCAAAATTAATAACCTCCACAGATGTGGTAAGGATGGCATATCTCTTTTTGGGGTCTTCGTATGTTTTTTTTTTTGTTCCACCCGAGTCCCTAGACAGGTGCATAAGCTGCATACATTGCATAGTGCATACACTTATATACACGCATAGTTGCTACATTGCATCCCATGCATAAGTGCCATAATTGCAAAAAAAAAAAACTGCATAAGATTCATAATTGCAAAAAACTGCATAGATGCCTATGCACAGCTTCATAAGGTGCAACAGCTGCATATCAAATCAGGTTGGCATATCTTCAATAATTTAAAACAAAGACCACTTTGGATGATTTTGAGATTTTTCTTAGATGTTCCCAGTGTGTTTCGGTTCCTTGTATTTCACAAGCTATTGCGCATTGGCCTGAAATGGCTTATTTTGTGTTTCAATGGTTACCTGGACATTGTCTGGACCCTTATTCAGCTACTTTGGTTTAAATTGTTATATTAAAACAAAATTGACCTTTTGGGTGGTTTTCGGAAGGTTTTTGGCTGGTTCCAGGCTCGGCTCCTGTGTTTTTTATGATTATTGAGCATGGAACGATGCTGTATACATGCAAGTTAACTACGGAAAGAAACTTGGCATCCGGGAACCATCCGAAGATCTATTTTGTTTAAATCATTTATTTTGAATTTATCGAACCACATACTGATTTGAGTTCTGGTAAGAAAACAGGAACCATTCCAGAAACCATCCGGACTATCCAAACGGGGTTCGTAAAGTAAATCAGGTAGGCACTTCGATCAGTTGAAGTGGAGGCAATACTGCATAAATCTGTAGCTTATGGATTGCCGGTGTGGCAGGAGATAAAGGCCCCTTTAGCCAAAGTCCCGGAGACACTATGTTCTGGTTTTAATAGTCCTGGGGATGTACAAAGCCAGGAACTATAGCCCCCGGACTATAATTTATATGAATGTTAGTCCTACAAGTGGTAATGAAGTCGACGAGGACTATCAGGCCTTATGAATAAATATCCAAGTCCTACATGGACACCGATCCTTAGGAATTAATGTCCATTTTCCGAAAGTAGGGACTACAAGTCTCTAGGGATTAATGACATGTCAGTGTGGACTATCGTTCCTTAGGGATTAGGGTCTATTCCGACATGACAATAGATCTTAGAATTATTGTTATGTCCAAGGTCGGGCATACTCCTAGTTACTGGGAATTAATGCCCTGTCAGTGGTGGACTATCGCTCCTTTAGGATTAGGGTCCAATTCCTAATTGGACTATATACCTTAGGAATTATTGTCCATGTCTGAAGTAGGCGACTATTAGTCCTTAGGAATTTATGCCCTGCCAGAGTGGACTTCAGCTCCTTAGGGATCGGTGGCCGATTCCGACGTGACTATAATGTCCTGGGGGATATGTGCAGGTTTGTCAATGGGCGGACCTCATTTCTTAGGAATAATGCCCTGTTCAGAGGTGACTACATTTCCTTAGGCCTTAGCGTCCATGTCCCTTGCGTGGACTACAATTCTTAAGAAAGTAGTGTCTCCAAGTCCAAGGTGTAATATCGAATCCTTAGGAATTAATGTCCAACCCGACGTGGACGGACTACCAGTGCTTAGTAATTATTGTCCATGTCCTATGTACACGCCTAGTACACAGGTCCAGTCCGAAGAATGTTAATGAATTCTTTGAGAAATGAACCTACTCTTGATAAAACACTAACATGCATAGTATTTTGTAGCCCTAAAATAATAACCGAGTACAACATATTAATGACACATAAGCATAAAATTGATAGGTTTTTGTTTTCTCTATTTCTTTCCATGAAATCTCCCCTATGTAATTTGTGACATTAAATTTTCAAATACCCTTGGTGACCTAAAAGGCTTGAAATACATACTTTTCATGGCGGATATTCCTGCCATGATTCATTTGTTCAGGAGGATGTTCTATCCATTCGGTGAATGGAACATTCCCCGAACAATGAAAGAATGCAGAAATCTCCACCACTGGTTGCTAATAATTGAAGCAGCACTCTGATTTGAGGAGTGCGTATTATGTCCCCTCCTAACCCACATGACCCAAAGTTCCCCTTTAATGACCCTTACCATGTTTAAGGAAGTTCCAAGCTCGATCCCACATCCTTCCAATTTTTTAAAATCCATATATTTATAGACCTACAGTGACTGAAAATTAACCCTAGATTGAGACATTTTACATTTCGGAGTGTGCCCTTGCTCAATAATCATTGTGTACACAGTTAGTGAAGTGGCAAAATTATGAAATATGTATATTATTTTTTTGTTGCATATTTAGAATTTACCCCTCATGAATTTTGACTTTAACTGTTGCGGTACATATGGGGTCAGCTATATCATAATACCAACACCAACACAACAACAACACCACGGACTACTACTACTACTACTCTTATAACTCCTACTCTACACTTGTATACTATACTACTACTACATACTACTACTACCATAGCTACTACATAATACTACTACTACCCACTCTATCTACAAGCTACTTCTACAAATGCTCCTCTACTGCTACTACTACTAGGCTCCCGGCTACTATCTACATACTACTACATAGGCCTAATACTACTACATATTAGTACTACAACTACTACGACTACATACTACTGCTACATACGACTACTACAATACTACAACTATATACTACTACTACTCCCGGCTACTACTACTACATACTACTACATAGGCCTACTACTACATAGTAGTACTCAGACTACTACTACGACTACTACTACTACTACCAATACTCTACTACTACTACTACTACTACTACTACTCTATATACTACAACTACATAACTACTACTACATACTACTACTACAATTCTACTACTTCATATACATTGGGACGTAGCAACTTTGTAACACATCTCAAGTACAAATGGTTTGAGTGATTCAATATATATGTTTACAGCCTGACAGGAACCCCTGCAACGCGATTCTTAATTGCTGCAAATGAGGCCTTAAGAAGGGCCAAGACAAACGTTTGTACAGGTCAAAATTTTTAAATTGACCGCCAATGCATGTTTAAAAGTGTAGCACTTGATGTGTCTAAATTTGTCTAACCATAAGGCTTCAGAAACGGCATATTTTTAACTATATACATCCTACAGTTTGAGTTCTAAGTTTAAAAAAGGCAAAAATCATAAACGGGTAAATTTCAGTTGGGTACAGAGGTCAATTGGTAGTTTGAGGGGAAAACGTCTTAATTATAGCCAATTTCCCCTAACCTGCTACACAGGCTAATAATAATAATAATATAATAAGAATAATAATAATATAATATAACATAATATAATAATAACAATAATAATAATAATCATAATAATAATATATAATAATAATAATAATAATATGTTACACTCCAGGTTGGAGTTACTATATACTACAACACACAGAAATGACGCTGATGCTTCGACACATTTGTTTTATATATGTGTTCTCGTTTATTACAATGTTACAGACCGAAGTCCAGTTTCATCCTCTCTCGAGGTCTCAAGTCCCACAATTTTCTCTTGCCTGGTTGGCCTGCTCCTTTTAGGTTTTCGGGTTACATTATTACATAACACAGATTAGCATAATCTCAAGTTAGTAGTTATGCCTCTAGGTCGGATAAATTAGCACATCTCATTAGCCATACTTATCATGTTATGTTTAAGGTCAACCTAATTAGGCTAAAATACCAATTAGCGATACGAGCATGTTTAGTTTTCTATTCAACTCATTAGCAAGTGGATTACATCGGGTCAATGAGCTAGGATTAGCAAGAGTCCTTGGCTAGAAGTGGTTAATCTGGCAAGTCAATAGGAAGTGTACATAGCTAGGCGACTTAGTCAAGTTTTGCGTAGCTAGAAATTAGCTAAGTTTGCTATATAGCTGGGACTTAGCAGTATCAATGAAACTACTGGCTAGAACCAATTAAGAGACTTAGCCTGACGTTGCTAGTGAGACGAGTTAGTCTAAGTCAATTAGGGAAGCTACATGACCATTATCTAATTAGTCTGTGCTTACTAGGGACTTAGCGAATATCAAAAACTATACTAGCCGATTAGAGAGACTTAGCCTGACCTTGCTAGTGAGATAGTTAGCTAAGTAAATTAGTGAAGCTAATGACCATTATGCTAATTAGTTGTCACCAATGTCAGAAAAATGATTGGTAGGGGGAACCAACAATAATAATGCTTATAATAATAATAATATTTTAAGAATAATAAAAACAACCATCATAAATAATCATAAATTTAAAATCTATTGGTTTTCAGCATATAAACATTTATAGGATATTGCCCATATATATCACGATGCAAAAGTATGTACTGCCCCACATGGAGTCGAGAAGGACTTAAGGAAAATGCTTTAAATTGATAATACATGCTTGTCCAGAAATTTCCCAGAGTGTATAAGAAAATGCTTAATTGGCACAACACCTGTAATTTGTTTATGTGGATAGTTACTCTTTTGTGAATTTATTGATAATTAATAGTGGAATTATTAAAAATCCAAACTTAAAGTAAGTTTTGTGAGGGGAAAATGGGATTTTCTTCGTATCGTTTGTTTCACAATTTAGAATTTTTTAAAGAATGGGTCAAAAGTATAGAAAATCTTGATGTGTTGGGAAGCGTATTTTTTTAGGGTGAATAAGTATAATGTGGAAGCAAATGGCATACAATGTTAATATTTAGTCGTAGAATTGCTGAACTTAGTGATGTAGGCTTTCTCCTGGAATAGGCCCCATAAATCTAGTCTTCTGAAACTCTGCATCTGTAGTTTACCTGAAATCTCATAAATGTGAAGGAAACATGTAATTTACTCTGGCTGCTAAGTGCTAATATGAAAGATGATAACACAAAAGAATTAAAATACATATTAAGTACACAGATATAAGATTATAGGAAGCATTATAAACACACAACGGACAAACATTAATGACCGAATCGGCAAAATATTGGTTATTTTGTTGAACAGTTACACTTACGATTTTAGTGGATATTAACGACCTCGAGTGTACAAGTGTGTTACTAACACACATAGTCAATGGCATCAGAATAAACACTTAATCTCAATACATCCAGAAAAATAGGTAAAACAATGGTTTAAATGCAGTTTTCACCTATTTAATTGTTTGTATTATAGGTGTATTCAGAATTTATTTGATCATTTAATTTAAAATAGATAAAAAAAAAACAAATGCAAAAACAGATTTTTTAGAGCGAGATGTTTCCAAATAAAACCAATGAAAAGTGGGCCTAATTTTATTTGATTGATTGTATTGGAGGTAGTAGAATTATGACAGACAAGTCTTATACACCACGTGGCACTATCCAACTTAAAAACGGTAACGTGCATGACTAAGAGAATTATTTTGTATTGCCGCACAGGAATTTCCGTAAAAATGCAATATTGTCTTCTCGCTGACAATTCATTTGCCAGGTCTTGCAAGGAACTCGGTGAAATTGTTCCCGTAAAGGGATCGTTCTAATGACCCAAATAGTAGTAACTTAGCTTCACCTTAGTTATTCAGAAAGAATGACTTCTTAGGTGCTGTTATTGAAACTTAATCAGAATGCCAATTTCACAAACTGCACAATGAGAAACAGTGGCGCCGCCTCGCTCAATATCATACTCATTCGATTAGACTGCTTCCCTTTAAAAAAAAATTAGTGTTTAAAAAATGCAGTTTTCGTTATCTCTTCACATTAAACGTATAAAATGTAATTATAGGTCTACACACAACGGCGTGCCAGAAATTGGAATAGAAACAATAAGACCGGATTATATTTGCTATTTCACAAAAAATAGGCCCTGTCCAATTCCAAATTTAGTTATTTCCATAAAAAAACCAAGACATCAAATGATCAATCAAACACACAAAAACAAACCATGGAGGAGAAGTAGGCAGAACACCCATGTAGGCCTGAGAATAACCTAACACTTAAAAATACCAAAAAGAAATATATAAATACCAGAAATGGAATGGAGTGTGAAGAAATATATAAAGATGAAACCAGAAGAAATTGGGAGAAGAGGAAATCACATAATGTTGTGAAAATACTTCAAGAGGACTTCATATTGCGAGATTCAGGTTCCGTGTTTGTACCCGTACCCTAATAACCGTGATTGTTTAAAGGTTGACTTTAAGAGCATATTATTATTAAATTCAGGAATTAAAATATTTATAATAATAATTGCTAATTAAAAATTAGGGTAGTTGTACGTGGGTATTTCAACAATTCACAATGAAGTGGTTTATGTGTAGAGATATTAGACCAAATTTTAAAAAGGTAAGGCCAAATTCACTTAAGTTACAAATTGATAAAATTTTTTATTTTTAGTGTTTGATTTTTAATTAATGAACTTTAACCCCACTCACGTGGGTTCATTGTATCAATGTTTGGAATTCATATGCGAATGCTGCGAGAATGTTGCGGTCCTTATTTCCTTCTTTTTTTCTATTTGTGTGATTTATAATGCATGTGTCTTGTTGTTTGCCTGTGTGTGTGTGCGTGTGGTGTGGGTGCGCCGGTGCATGTGTGGGTGTATTGTGTGTATGTGTGTGCATGTGTGAGTGGAATGTGTTGTTGTTGGTTTCTGTGAGTGGTGTGCGTGCGCCCTGTGTGTTTAGTGTGGGGGTTGTGTTTGCGTGTGGGTGTGGTGTGCACGTGTGCGTGCAGGTGGGTGTGTTGTGTCTGCGCGCGCATGTGGGATGTGTGCGTGGTCACTTTACTTAAATAACACAATCTTACAAAAATCACATGTATGTACAAAAATCTAACAAAAATCACACAAAATAGCACACCAGCTGTACCTTGGGAGATTGTGTGAGATTCAATGGCGTATTAGAGCAGGAGCAGAATATCATAGGGTCCTTATTTAGAGAGTTAGTTCATGCCCGACTACATCAAAGGATTGACACCTTTAGTAGTTAGGTATGGACCCTCCTACATTCAATGCAAGGTAGTTAGTGTGTGTCAAATGGTGGGTCACTTTTCAATAGGGGCCAATAAGTTTACACAGGGGTCAAACTTTTAAATTACTCCAATCATGTGAAATGTAGGCTAATGTCCGTCTAGGCACAAGGATTCCAAAAATGTATAGTTTTGTACCATCTATGGACCATGGGTTTTAGAGTTATGGGTAAAAATGGCTAAAAGTGCAAAAAAGGTCAAACTCAAAGTTGTACAGGGGTCAAAATTGAAAGTTACTATGATTATATTTTAAATGCTTGCAAAATTATTGCCTGAGGACTGAGGACTCCCAAAAAGTATAGTTTTGATTAGGTTCAATGGTTATTACCGAGATTAAAGGTCAAAGAGGTCAATGCCAATTGGATTATGTTGCCCATGCCCTATTTTGTCAAGATAGCATGGTTAACATGCATTGAAGATGCTACAAACTATTCCGTATTTTGACACATTAAGCTCGATGCACACATTTGTTTCCATTTTTTACCAAAAATTGGATTAGTGCAACTTCGATTGTGACCCCTGTACAAATTGGAAATTGACCGTTTTGGGCCACTTTAGCATATTTACCTCAATAATTTAAAACCAAGGTCCTAGATGTACAAAACTAGACATTTTTGGAATCCTTAGATATAGACGGACAATACTGACATAAATTTCATCATGATGGGAGTTAAGTTAATTTAAAGTTGACCCCTGTGTAACTTAAATGGCTGAGTGGCCCCTATTGAAAAAGTGACACCACCCAATTGGACACACTAAATAGCTGCATTGATGTTAGAGGGTCCATACTAACTACAAGGTGTCAAAGCTGAGATTGTAGGTAAAATGAACGCATGAGGTTATTTGACCCAAGCCCTTGCTCCCGCCTCTATTAGGGTTAAGTAACAAACTCATTGCACCATTGCTTTACTTGAAATTTGAACATAGAGGGGAATGAGGTAGATCGTAGCACCGAACTGAACTTTTAAAAAAAAAAAGGTCTTATTATTACCCTGAAAATGTTGGTTTCTTCAGGCATGAAAAGGGCTATGTGTACGGTGGGACAATCAAACTAGGGCAAAGTGATCCGCAAACAACCGCAAATTTCGCAAACACTAAAATTGAAACCTTTGCCATTAAAAACAAATTAAATTAAAACCAAATACTCTACTAGGACTCGAACATGGTTATTCACATAGTAAGTCAGAGAGACCATACCGCTCGACCATGAAGGCGGTTGATGACAGCTATATGTTTTTTATACCATTTATCACACTCTTATTAACATCTTGATCATTCATATCCTTAGTACGTGATATAAGGACTCCAGTAAGCGGGGGACAATGGGTAATTTCACTGGTTGTAAAAGGAACTATAGTCCGATTGTCGCAAACTATAGTCCGTGTTATTTAAACTATATAAAAAAACCTAGAAGCTAATATTGAAGTAAGGACTAATATTTTAGAGAGAGCGGTCCACCGGTTGAGAGTTTGACACTGGCAAACATAAAGCAATGGACTGTTATGAATAGGAACAGGGGTCACACAGGGTGAAGACTATGACCCTCGAAGCCATGGTATGAGGACCGCTCCGTTCTGTGTCCGTTAGGGCTATGTTCCTAGGACAGGTGGTCCGAATGTGTGAGCATCCCTGTCCCTAGAACCACAATCCCCGGGCTCATATTCCCAGGGGGGGACTATATTTCTCCTTTCCACACCGGTCGTAAGTGGCGCTGTCTTGTGTGCTATCTCCAGTATACGTCACCTGACATAAAGATTAGCTTAATTATAGGTAGGCATATCTGAAATTGGTGGCGCGCTACCACTGTCGATATCAAAGTCGTCTATGGGGGCAGTTGTACACAGTGTCACCCACCTGATCCAAAGTCTAAATGTCATTAGTTTGACCATAGTTCCAGGCAGTGCTCCTCATCATTGAAAACAAAAAGAAAAGAAGCCGTCCCAGTAACCAACTTAAAGTGGCTATTTTGTGATAAAAAGAAAGATTTGATGGCATTTTGTATTGACTAATGGCCGATTTGGGTTCTAGGTAATGCTCAGCAACCATTGAGACAAAACTGAACCTCTGACAAAAATATCCGGGAACCTTCCAAAGTTTCCACTTTTGTTTAAAAAGTAATTTTCCCATGTTCAACAAAGTGGCTGAATCGGGGTACGTCGAGGCAATGCAAGTCGGAAATACAAGCAATCCAGACAAACTATCCGGGAAAAAGGTGCGCTTTTGTTTAAAAATCCTTATATTGACCATATTAAACCAAAATAACTGAATCAGGGTCATGTAATACTCATACCCATTTAAACATAAAGGAGCAGAAAACACCCGGAACCATCCGGAAGCCTTCCAGGAAACATCTAAAGTAACAATTGAAAATCATTATTTAAAATCATTATAACATCATGCTTTAAAATCATTATTTTGACCATTTTGGGCGGAAATGGCCGATTTCGGTTCCAAACCATACCATACCATACCATAAATGCATTTGTAAAGCGCCCTCCAGGGACCACAGCGCTGAACAAGAGAAACATATATAATACAATAAAAACATGTAAAATTAACAAACAATTGCATCAAAGAAAACCAAAAGCGATATCAATTGAACAAATTGGTTTTCAACTTATTTTTGAAAATATCCAGAGTTTTGGCCTGTCTAAGGATGGAAGGAAGAGAGTTCCACATGCGTGGTCCTGCCACTTGAAACGCTTTATCTCCGGTAACTTCGGTAAGAGTCCTGGTTTTAGGAACATAGAGAAGTGTTGTGTCCACTGATGAACGTGTTGCATATTTCGGTTTACGGTATGTGATCAGTTCTTGGATATATTGAGGAGCCTTATTATTTATGCACTTATATATGATTACAAGAAGTATGAATTCGATACGCTTATTGATCGGAAGCCAATGAAGATGACGTAACAATGGGCAATGCTCAAGGACCATTGAGACACAACTGAGCCGCGAACCATCCATAATCTCCGGGAACCATGCAAAAGTACACTTCTGTTTAAAAAATCATTATTTTTGTCCATTTTTAAACAAGTTAAGTACTTCCCGAAAACACCGGAAACCGTCCAGAAACAATCCAAAGTGTCCACTTTTGCAGATTATGCAGCTTATGCAACTTATGCATCATGATCTTATGCAGCTTATGCAATTGTGCAGCTTATGAATCTTATACAATTATGCAACTTATGCAGATTAGGCAGCTTTTGCAATTATGCAGCTTCCGCAATTATGCAACTTCTGCATTATGCAGCTCATGCAATTTATGCAACTTATGCAATCATGCAGATTATGCAGCTTAGGCAATTATGCGTTTTACACTAGCCTACACGGAAATGGCGTTTAAGCACAAGCAAACGCACGCTACAGTTGATCCCCACGCGGTTAGTGTAAAACACATAAGCGCATAAGAGCATAAGAGCATAAGACTGCATAAGCATAAGAGCATAAGAGTGCATAAGTATAAGAATAACCGTATACGGAACATAATCGCATAAGAGCATAATCGCATAAGAGTGCATAAGCATAAGAATAATCGTATATACGGAACATAATCGCATAAGAGTGCATAAGTATAAGAATAACCGTATATACGGAACATAATCGCATAAGAGCACAATCGCATAAGAGTGCATAAGCATAAGAATAATCGTATATACGGAACATAATCTCATAATCGCATAAGAGTGCATAAGCATAAGAATAACCGTATAAACGTAATATAATCGCATAAGAGCATAAGAACATAAGAGTGCATAAAAATAACCACGTATATTCGGAGCATAAGCGCATTACAGCATAGACGCACAAGAACACAAGAGTGCATAAGCATAAGAATAACCGTATAATACGTATCATAAGCGCATAACAGCATAGGGGTGCATAAGCATAAGAATAACGGTATGTGTACGGAGCATTCAGCGAATGAGAGCATAAGAGTGTAAAACGCATAAGCCCCACGGAGCCTATACGGAGCATAAGTGCACGATGGTGTGAAACGCATTCGATTTACCATACATCGGAGCATAATAATCGCCCAATAAGCTCGGGGGGGGGGGAGAGACGGGGGGAGGGTGATACTGATATGTCAAGGCATACGGGGATGTGCCTCCCAAATGGGTTGTTTTTCACAAAAAAGTCATTAGACATTGCTCCCATTTTCTGCCAAAAAATCCTTGGATAAGGGTTGCAATTTAGAAAAGAAGAAGAAAACACTCTGTCAAATCACCCGTTTTGAAGGCAGAAAACTCTTAGACATGGGTCCAAATTTGCAAAAATTTAAGAGTAAAATCGTCAAACAGGCCATTTTCCCCCTAAATGCACTTAGAAATGTATAGGGGTTTCAGACCCCTGGTCGCAAACCCCGTCAAAATTTGTAGAAATGTAATACATGTAAACGCATTAAAATCCCGACATTTAATGGTAAAACGCATAAGCGCATAAGAGCATAAGAACATAAGAGTGCATAATCGCATAAGAGCATAAGAACATAAGAGTGCATAAGCATAATCGCATAAGAGCATAAGAGTGCATAAGCATAAGAATAACTGTATATACGGAACATAATCGCATAAGAGTGCATAAGCATAATAATAACCGTATATACGGAACATAATCGCATAAGAGCATAATCGCGTAAGAGCATAATCGCATAAGAGTGCATAATCGCATAAGAATAATCGTATTTACGGAACATAATCGCATAAGAGTGCATAAGCTTAAGAATAACCGCGTATATTCGGAGCATAAGCGCATAAGAGCATAGGTAAGCATAAGAATAACGGTGTATGTACGGAGCATTTAGCGCATGAGAGCATAAGAGTGTAAAACGCATAAACCCCACGGAGCCTATACGGAACATAAGCGCACGATGGTGTAAACTCATTCGATTTACCATACATCCGGAGCATAATCGGGGGGGGGGGAATACTGACAATTTCAATTGCAGTACGGTTACTGGGATGGCCCCCCAAATGGGACATGGTTTCATTTTCTGCCAAAAAATCCTTGGATACGAAACGGGGTTGCAATTTAGAAAAAAAAGAAGGAAAACGCTCTGTAAATCACCCGTTTTTTTTTGCCGGCAGAAAACCCTTATACATGTGACAGGTGCTGATCATGTGCAACGCTTGAATGGTTCAAGCAACTTTGGGCTAGCAGCAGAAACACTACACCTTGGGTCCAAAGGTTATTGCTAAGGTGGATCACACCACCACTGGTCACATATAATATTGGCCACATCATCAGATACCTTGTAGTTGTCATGATTGTGACGTAGATAAAATGCCTTATAGACAATCGCTCTGTGTTTTACTACCTGCGTCCTCCTGTGCTTACACCCCCAAACCTGCGACCTGGTGTCAGAAAGGGATTGTACTAAGTACAATGAAAAATGAATAACAACCTCACGCAGCCAACTCCTTTTTGTGGTGAGAAAATATCTTCTCGAACGGACCCGTTGGAAACACATTTTAAAAAAACCTGTAATGACTGTCAGTGGCCTACAAAATAAGGCAAAAGCAGTGCAGAGTGTCCGCGCGTACTTCATGTGGCAGTAAGAAGCGAAGTCCTCACAGTGTACCATACAATTGTGCTTTCCGCTTCCAGTAGAAACCAAGAGGATACCACAGTTCTCATCAGAAAACTAGATGACCACTAATCTTCCACAGAAAAATGTAACGTAATTAACGACACGTCTTTAACATTTAACACGCGTGAGCAAGGATCTCATAAATTCTATAGATAATTTGACGGGCTTAAGTAGTGAAAGCCACTCTTGCGATGTTAACACTTGAAGAAAAGGTCATTTATCGTCGACGTCAATTCTGTCTTCTGGGGATATATTAAGGTCAGATGCAGTAAGAAAGAAACTACTACTATCAACCAAAAACTTAGACTTAGCTACAGCAAGATAGATGAGTGCACAAATTCACAACTGGGCAAGCTGAATCAAGTTACAGAGGATGGCCAACGACCAGACACATTGCAGAAACGTGCAAAGAAGAAATACAGAGGTAAAAAACCGCAAAGTAAGACACGTCGCAACGCGACGTGCACAAGAGAAAAGGAAACGTCGCACAAAAGACTTTTTGCTTGTAATAAGTGGGGGTGACACACAATGGCCTCCGCAACTGCCCCCCGCGTATGACAAAATCAAAAATGTCAAAAACCAAATCAATTTTCAAAATGGGTGCCGATCCAGATCGACCAATGTTGAGGAACTGATTATCTAACAGATTATTGACCTGACATATGGATTATATAAGCATCGCAAAGAGCTCAAAGTGCCACAAAGATATGGACAAAACATCATCACTAAAATCGGGCACTACTACAACACCTAGGGAAAGTTTGACATGAGCAGCATGTAATGTTATATCAGTTCAAACATGGAAACCACTAGGTAAGCCAAAAGCTTGTACCGTCAGTAAAGCACACTAAGACATTTGGTTGGTCAGCAATTACTCCTGTGTGCAAATTTCCCATTGATGTTGAGCATTGTAACAAATACTACCCTCGTTGTATTTGAAATTGTACAATTATGATAAAATACCAATACTAAGGTTTTGTAAATCAAGAAAAGCTCTAGGCTTGTTTACAGTAGATGGGTACAAAGTTGAAAATGAGGTACAAGAGTTTCAGAAACTTGAAAACAGAGAGTCAAAACCAAACCAAAAGCAGACTAAAAATCAGAAACTTGAAAACCAATGGTGTAAAACAGAACCGCTCAGACAGAGTAAAAATAAAGGTGTGTTTGAAGGCAATATCGTGTAAATCCCAGTAGAACAAACCCTAAAGTTGAAAACCAAATGCCATAACCTGTTGTTCTTCACCCTCGTAGGTACCAAGAGCAACTCAAAGAAAAGGTAAAAAAGATCTAGACAAATGGAAAAAACTGAATGAATAATCTAAGTAAATGGACAAACGGCCGAGGTTGGGTTAGTGCATGGTACAGGTTTGTCAAACCTACAGGGAACATTACGCATGTGCATTTTACATTTTGTAAAAAAAACGAAAAAAATAAAAAACTTAAATAATAAAATTTTAGAATGAATTTCTGATCCAATTGAGTGGGTCAAAGTCATTACCACTTTAGATGCAAATTCAGGATATTGGATGATACATTAAGCCCTGAATCTTCTGATCTTTTGATTTTTCAATACAGAGTTTTGGGTCGATACAATTCAATCGATGCCTTTTTGGTATCAGTGTAGCCCCAGAAACTCTTTCAAAAATTATGACAGATGCCATTTTAAAGATTTCCAAATGTCCATAGTCCCTAATGGATGATATTCTATAATGCTACCACTCAAGCTCAACATGATGAAATCTTGTAACAAGTTCTCAAAGATGTCAAGAAATGAACATTAACTAATGCAGAAAAATGCAAGTTTAACAAATCAGAAGTAAAGTACCTAGACATGTCATTTCAAAAGATGGTTAAAAACCTGGAATCAAAAGAAAGTCAAATCTACCTCAGAAATGGCCGCTCCAATTGACAAACCTGTATTCAACATCTTAGGAAAATTAAGCGTAAATTATATTGGCAAATTCATGCCAAACTTGTCACAAAAAACATAGTCTTTAAGAAAAGTCTTGGACAAAGATGTAGCTTTCTTTTGGGGAAAAAATTAAAAAAAGAAACAAGAAGATATTTTTCCGGAATTAAGAAGTTGGTAAACAAGCTTCCAACATTGAAATTCTTTGATAACTACAAAAGAAGGTGACTATAGTGTAGCTAAGCTCCGTGCTCAGGTAACTGGCGCAGATCCTCCTAACAAGTAAGGACAAACCGATAGCATCATGCCAACCTCAAAGCTTTTACAGAGACTCAAAAAAACTGCGGCAAATTGAAAAAGAATAGCTGCAATTGTATTCGGCTGCACCAATTTCACCCACTAACATATTGGTTCGTACAGTAAAAGGCCAAACAGAACCATAGGACCTTTAGAAACTAGTTTCAAAAAGCCGCTCTCTCTACTACACTGCAACACCCATGCCGTTTACAGAAATGCTACTAAGCTTGCAAATGATATATGTTTTGGAGATGTCAACTATGTTAAAAGGGCGGATTAACAATATAGCAGCTGCCTTAAGCAGAAACTAACCATTTCACCAGGTCACCGACCTGAACTGAAGAAAATGTACCTATTAACTATATGATAGAATGTGTACAAATGACCGATAATAGCATTGCTGAGCTCAAAAAAAGCACTGAAATGATGTTGAATTGAGTATACTTCACAAAACCATCAAAAAAGGTTGGCCAGACAAAATTAAAAAAGTAACAAATGTATCAGGCCATATTGGACAATCCGAGAAGAACTTACAATTGAAGATGGGCTTATATTTAAAGAGTAAGTCAAATCAGTCGTTGTAACCAAAATTAAACTAAGGCCCCCAAGTTTAAAGAGATACACACAAATCCAATATGGGGAATTGAAAAGAGTAAACAAATGGTTCCATGGATATAGTGTACTGGCCAGGAAAGCTAGCCGAGTCCACTCATAAATAACAGTTTCCACACTGTGACACATGTGCTGAGTACAAACAAACAAGGGCCATGAACCTATGTTTAGGACATGAAGAAACAATCTACCATGCAAACATACTTCGGATGTATTTGAGATAGTTGATATTACCAAGGCTTCTTTTAAATTAATGACTGTCAACCCAACTAGTGCTTAGTGATTGTATATGTAAGCACACACTTTGCTAGATAGGTATCCTCCCTGTTTGAAATGTTTACGCGAATAATGGGCAATCATAACTATATACCTCGAAGCTTTCAGAAACTTTGCAAAAGGGAATATTCAGTTAATTTGGTACACATCATCGCCAACCTTTTCCAAGAAGTATTGCAAAGCAAAGCGAAGTAAAGTAGGCATTGCAAAAAACATCAAACCGCAAAACAGGAGGCAAAGATGTAAATATTTGTCATTGTTGGTATACGAAATAGTCCATTAATACATGTAGGTGCAAGTCCCGCACCATTATATGCAAAGACGGACAAGAACCATTCTTACCAACTACTAAAAATCTGTTAACACAACAGTTATACCAATGGTCAAACAAACACAATCAAAATCAGGCAAACAAAAGAAATATTTGACAAAGTACCAAAGAACTCTTCCTCCAGTCCATGGAAAGAGGAGAAAAAGGAAAATGCCCACTCGCACAGAAACGTTTGGCAATATGTGCATGTGCTTGAAAATCAAATTTTTCCAGAGTTACTTGTTTGAATGTCAGGAGCAAGGTACAGACGAAATAGTTCCTCAACTACAGAAACTAGCCAAAATAGAAAAACCATAAACAAGAAACAACAAACCAACCAGATAAATATTATGAGTTAACTTGGAATTGAAAATGGAAATGGACCTTGATAGGATATTGAGATTAATGGTTATTTTATAGTATAGTTAAGTAGTTAGAATTAAGTAAAAGCTCACCGCCTGTATGTTCTCTGCATTACACAAGTCTGGACCAAACACAATTGTATCCAATCAATTAAGAAACAAATAGGCATTAATAGCCTATTAGTTTAAGGTTACCCCTGTCTCTGAATTTGATCTGTTACCAACCGAGCTGTAATTGTTGTTACACACTGGCCAATAGTGCATCAGTTAGGAACTGATATAAACAAATCTGCCCACAATTAACTATGTATATGTGATGCTTCTGCCATATATACCCCCACCCCAACTCAAAAATATGCTCTTGAAGATTTATGCGGTCTCCAAGGATGCCTGAAATGAACTGCAACAGTGGTCTGCCTGAACAAGAGACTATCAATACTTGATGACTGATATAAGTAGGCAATTAAAATAATTCTCCCATTCATATGAATGCACATGTTGATTATAATGTGTACAAAATATGTGTTATCAAATCTTTGAAATTATTTTATTTTTTTTATTTTTTGCGTTTTTTTTTACATTTAAATGTTTTTGAGCTTAATTCACAAATGTATCTTTCTTCTCATTCAAAGAAATGGAGATGTGACATATCTGCAATTGCACAGGTGTCGACCTTGATGGTCAAGCAACTTTGGCTAGTCAGCAGATACCAACTACAAACCTTGTGTCAAAAGGGTTATATTGCAGGTGGAATCACACCACCACTGGTCAAAATATAATATTGGCCACATCATCTGATACCTTGTAGTTGTCAAGATGGTGTCCGTATAATAACGGCGTATAGACAATAGCTCTGTGTACTTGTGTTTTACTACAATTACTGCGTCTCCTGTAAACACAAAGCCTTACACAAGCCCGAGCCTGTCGACAGACATGGGTCCAATTTGCAAAATTTTGTCGAGCAAAAAAAAAATCGTCAAATAGGCCATTGTTTTACCTAAATCCCTTAGAATGTTTTCTTAATGCTTTATGCAGTCGTCTGCTCTTATATCGCTTATGCTGTACATAAGTTTCTTCCTTAATGTCATGCAGTTTTTTGCTCTTATGCGCTTGGTCATTCAGTCGTTGCCTCTTATGCCTTGGTCATGCGTTCTTAATGCTTTTATGCGCTTGGTCATGCAGTCCTTATGCTCTTTATGCCCCTTATGGCTCCTTATGCGCTTATGCTCCGTATATACGGTTTCTTATGCTGAGGATGTATGCTTTTATGCTCTTATGCGTTTATGCTCCGTTACGGTTATGCGCTTATGCTCTTACGAAGTTAGGGCGCTTATATTTGCAGTTTTCCTCTGATGCTTATGTGCTTATCTTAGATGCTATGTAAATACGGGTATCTCTTATGCACTCTTATCCTCTTATGCGCTTATGCTCCGTATCTACGGTTATCCTCTTATGATTAATTCAGAGTCTTATGCTCTTATGCACCGTATATACTGGATTTTCAATGGTTATCCATTCTTATGCTCTTATTTATGCGCCGTATATTACTTATGCTTATACATATTACGCTCTTATTCGCCGTATATACGGTAATTCTTATGCTTATGCAGTCTTATGCTCTTATGCTCTTATGCGCTTATGCTGTACATTCAGTTATTCTTATGCTCATGCAGTCTTATGCTCTTATGCGCTTATGCGCTTATGTTATGCTCCGTGTATATGGTTATTCTTATGCTTATGCAGTCTTATGCGCTTATGCGTTTTACACTAACCGGATCCCCACGGCATGCACCTTGTTTGACCGGTGTATGATTTTGTGCAGTTAGTCGGCAGGTCACCCAAGTATTATTGTTCACAGCGCAAATTGTTGGACAGGGTCATTTTACACGGGATTTCACAAATACAATAGGCAAAACGACCTTGCTATTGTCCACAATCCCTGCACACGTCTGTAGTTAAAATCTATGAAAATCAAGCCCATGTTATAGCATATCGTCGTTGGGCAGGAAAAACCTCATAAATTATGTGCATTTGACCTCTAAGAGCAAAACCGCATGTGCATTTTCGGTAACACTGACAAAACGACCTGCTTGGCAATATTGTCGTTTTGCAAAGTATCGCAAAATACTTAAAATAGATCTTGCGTACTTCTTTAAACATCACCTCATCATTTTCACCAACTTGATTTGACCAAACACTGAACAATAGGTTGGTTTGTCCATGTTACCGAAATTGCACATATGAGGTTTTGCATTTGACCTTTCAAATTACATATGAGGTTTTTCCTGCCCAGCGACGATATGAGAATTCAATTCCGTGATGCCAGAAAATGTAAGGTTAATACATTTTCCGAGGGCTTCGATTTCTTAAAACAGAGTAATACGTACACAGACTTTTTTGTCGCAAGCAATTCAATTAATGATTTGGGATGCTTAAAAAATTTTGTGGATTTCTTAACTTTCAGAGACCACGCTTTATTCAAAACTCAATCATCGCGATTAATTCGTTGTTTTTACCCGACCAGACAACCCTTTCACGTCCATATTAGACCAACATATGCAGGTGTTGACCACATTCCGCAACAATAAACATTATTTTATAATGAATTCTGGGGTATTTTGGACCTCAAATCATGGCATTTTCAGAGGCGTTTCGACGCATTTATTGCGTTCACACAGGATTATATTGTCTTCTCGTGTACAAAAAAAAAACCATTTGGCGAACACCCCCTTAATGACTGTGTGGGTTGTTAATATCAATGAGTACGAAGTATGATGTTCATTATAGACACATTTGTTTGATTAAAGTCATGGCAAATTTAGTTAGCCTACAATTACCTGGATGTCTAAACTCTTATTAATGCCCCTATTGTTTTGCGGTATATTCTTTTTATGTGGTCAAAATGTATCCTTATTTCTTTCCAATGGCCTAGACTGTCTAGACTATCATTTGCGAGCAAATCGAAGAAAGTTTGAATTTTCTGAAAATGTGTCAGTACCGCTTTAACTATCAAGAGGAGGGCCCTATTATGTGGCTAATTAATAAATCATCACAAATAAAACCCTGTTTTGTTTTTTCACTTGCTGGAAACCCCCAATTGATTAAAGTCCCCAATCTGTTTTCAACGTTATTGGAACTCAGTCCCACTGACAAGTAGAGTATTTGTGTGCAATACATAAAATAGCCATTGTGCTTGAATTCTACGTCGTCTTGATTTCTATTTCTAGCACTTTTGCTGTTTGTTTTCGACTTCCTTGTTCTCTTTTGCTTTCGTTGCTTCTTATTCCTTTTCTTCCGGTTGACCATTTCTCCCGTTTTCTTTCTTTCGTTCTTATTTCTTTCATGACACGGGTCTTTTCATCTTACTCTCCGCCCCCTTCCGCAACCTATATACCTCTTTTTCCTCCTCGCTTCTTCCGCGCTTCTTGCCCCATCATCCCCATTTTGTCAAAGCCACGTTTAAATTCGCTTAATATGTTAGATTTTTTTCCTCCAAAATCCCATAATCATTCATTATTCTTTTGGCTTTAATTTTTATTCATTATTTTTGGGGGCACCGGTGCGATGAACTTACAGTACGTGAAAACGTAAACTTCAGTTGTGCCACGTACGCATTTTTGCTGGTTCGCGGGGAAAACGTTGTTGTAAATTTCTTCGATGGAATATCTTGACCCTGTTGAGAGTCCTTGAACACGATTCCCATTATTTCTTCAATAAATGCCATGGCAGTGTATCAGTTACATGCAGCAGTGCAATGCTGTATACGCCGTATATATGGTGTTTAATGCAGGGCCGTGCGCAGGATTTTTTTTACGGGGGTGCGGGTCTTCGAAAAAGTGGTTTTTGTTTGGAAAAATGAACATAACCCCCTAAAATGGTCTTTTTTGGATGTTTTGAACATCTCATAACAAAAAAGTGGACTTTTTCGTCATATTTCCTCTAAATTGTGGACCCTTTTATCAAAAAAGTCGGCAAAAAGTGGACCTTTTTCCCCATTTGTGGAAGGGGGGGTGCGACCGCACCCCTTTTTTTTTTTTTTTTTTTTCCCCCCCCCCCCCCCCCCCTGCGTACGGGCCTGGTTTAGTGTTACACAGGTGCTCACAACCGAAGAATCCGGTGCTGCGTCGAGATATGATATATTTCAAATACTAGTAATTTTCGATATCGAAAATTAGTAGTATTAGAAATGTTACTATTTTTCGATATCGAAATTAGGTAGTATTTTGTATATTACTAATATTTGATATCAAAAAGTAATAGTAATGGGTAACCCTCATATGATGGTAGCTTTTCCTGTTGAAACGACGGTGCACGACGGTGTTATTGGCTACGGGCTCTCGATAATATTCTGCTTTAGTTAAGTTAGCTTCGATCGTACGTAGGAGCTGAAAAATAGATAAAATCACTGTCCGCCACAATTCCTTTTCCCATTTACTTTATGCGACTAAATACGCCCTACGCGCGCGTAGATTTGATGCACACTTATGTGTTTCTTGGCCGTTTCTTTTGCACTGTATCATGGTATGTCTGATGGGAATTGCTGGCGTATTTTGTGGCTTCTGAACTATGCTGTGTTTGCCGGCCATTTGTTTTGTACGTATTGACAATGTAGACTATAACTCTCTGTCAACTCCTTTTTCACTTCATCCAAACTACACCCGCAGTCAAATAAAAATACGACTCGAAACAGATTAATTGCAAATATTACAAGTTATTGACTAAATATGTATAATGAATTACTCCATAGAGAAGCGCTGAGTATACGGTACAAAAAAACTACCTTTTTAGCGTTACCAAATTTCGACGCACCACCGGTGCAGAAAACGACATGCCAGTGATCACATCAGCTGTTTGACTCCATGCAAATTGTCTCAGTTGTTTTAGAACAATTTAAAGCGGTGCCGAAATAATTTTGACAAATAATATCAGTAGGACCATGCCAAAATACGTGCAAGAGTCAGAAAAATCCATTGCGATAAATTTATCATAGGTCTGCAAAGGGGTGGGGTCAATATATCCAAAAAATTTAGACGTTGTCAATGCTTTAACACCCGAAATTTCAGGGGTGGAAGGTGGGATTTATTTGGCATCCACGAACGGCAATTCGGAAAATTAGCACTCTATATAAATACCCAGTAAACATGCATATAGATTCTATGGTGTTAAAGCTCATGATACGGTAATTTTTCGGTCATAACTGTGCAGAAATTCACACCCATAAAACTGATCCTATACGTTAATTTCAGTTTCAGTTCAAATTAAGTTTATGGTATTTTTGAGGTCATGTTGCGTGAAACATGTCTCAAAGTTCGGTGTTATATCGCTAAGATGGCCTTTTCGACATCATATTCATATCGATTCAATTCCATCCTTAGTCGGCAGTTGTGAATTGTTAACGCATAACATGGCGAACATTATAACGTTAGCCTCTCATGCCAGGCGAGCTCTCAGACGTGAAAGGGTATTTCGTGACATAGAACAACCACTTGGATATGACGATATGATTTGTCGACTTGTGCCGAATACTTACGGCGTGTCAAGTAAATCATTGGTTAGGGAGAATCCAGTTCGTGATCCCCCGTGCAGAAGCATGAGTTTATGGGATTATGCACGAATCACATACAACAAGAGGGTGAAAGTAATGATAGTTTAGTCGCAGGTTATAATTATCCGGGCTCCATAGACGATAACGGAATTATAAGGCGTGATGAAACTAATGTTGCGGTTAGAGTCAACTGAAATCGATGTTCTTTTGTTCACTTCTGTTCCGGACTGTGAAACCGGCGGACCATATCTCCTGCCACACGGTACAAGGCCGGGGGAAAGCAGATAATAGTCCGGAGGGAGCCACAGTCGGGCTCCATAGGACGATAACGGAATAAAGCGTGAAACTAATGTTGCGTGAAGAGTCAATGAATCGATTGACAATTGTTCACATTGTTCCCGGACTATGAGAACGCAGACATTATTACTTCTACAACGGGATCCAAGTTATAGTCTGACACGCACACCTTTGCCTTCTTTCTCTTGTGATTTTTTTTTCCTGTCAAGTACAGTATAATACACGTAAAAGCTAACCCTCAGCGTGATACATGAATAAGCTAGATAGTGGTACTCGTGTTAGGCACCGCATTACCTAGGAATTCAGGGCCGGGGGGAGGGGGTGCCAGCGAATGCATCGATATAGGCGCATATGCACAGAATTTGGGAGAGGGGTGCAAGTCGTGACGCCGGTGATACTTGGCTACATGGTAGACTGCATTGTATCATCAGTGGAAGGCAAAGTAAGATTTTTTTATATTTTGTTATAGATTCATGTGGTAGCATGATATAGACCCACCTTAGCAAAACCAAATTTGAATATAAAGCCGCTCGATGTAGCGTGGGCATGACATTCCTCTCCGTATAGGATTAACGGAGATTAATCCGATTATCGAATATTGAGGGAGCATACCGGGTGTTTGATAAGCAAATGCCGATTGATATGTCTTAACATTCACCTTACACGTCGCAAGGACGACATATTTGGCGCGAATGTAGCATTCTTGCAATTTTTTAGGGAGGAATACTGATCATTTATACGCACCACTTGGTGACACTTATCACAATTCTCCTTCTGATGAGTAGTATTAGGCACACAAACTGATTGTCTGATCATACGGGTTCCAAAGAAAGAAGGTAAATTGTTTGTACTATCGGCGGCCTAACCGGCTTGGAATTACTGGATGAAAACCGCAAAAAAATAGGTTAATAGGGGCAGGCAATGTACTTGTACAGGTTTCAAATTTATAGTTGACGTATTTGGATTTAAAAAGTGGTCGGGAATTATTGGTTAAGCTAATTAAATTTGAGTAGTTTTGAGTACCTTAAATATTTGGGTTATAACCAAAGCAGAGGGTAAACTTTACTGCGATGCCATACTAGTGGATTGCCCTTATATATAGGATGTTGCCAGTTATGTTGCTACCAATGAAAGAAGAGCGCCATGATAGCTATCCACCGATTATCAAAATTATAAACACCGGGTGCTTTATAAATAATTAACCCCCCCCCCCAGTGGTAGACGGTGTTACAAAAAAAAAGACTTGGTAGGCAAAAGGGTTAAAGGTGCGTGGTGTGCCGATAATCTTTTGACCCCTCCCCCATTTACCCGGACAGTAAGTAGTATCGATTTGATTATAGACGATAAGGCCGTATTTTTCACATTGTCGTCCTGAAATTTGAGCCCTCCCCAAATCCATTTCTTCCCAGATATAAACAAAAAACACCGCACGTTAAATTAGTTTCAACATCAATTATAAGCCTAGTGTTTGCAAAGCATTATTCCTTCTACCATCGCAAACCGCAACTTTGTTTGGCCGCCAGTCTCACAGGGAGTTGTGCAAGTGCCTTGCTAATATCAAGTAGAGAACACAATATACAAAATCGGGAACAGCGCCTGTAATATTTATATCAATCGTTAAATGCGCATAGTATACCCAGGAGAGATCCATATCAAAGCCGCCAAAATATCACTCCTCTCTCAAGCATTGTTTAATTTTGTTTTCTCAAAATGGTGTGCGATTTGTTTTGTTCATTTTAATAGTCGAGAGAGACCTTTGAAGACAATATTAAATTTGAAGCAAAAGAAGTGTTTCTTCGGGGTTTTTTAATTTGCCACCCTTTAAATTCTCAACTTTACGAAAACAGAGCTATTGAAAAGAAAATCCATTAATTTCTATTTTTATGTTTCCTGTTCCTTTGCCACAGAAAAGTACAAGGATTGTGTTGAAAACGGGACGGTTGATACCTTGATAACACGGCAAGTAAAGGAAAGATAAACAGCGATTATCCTGACCAAAACATCGAAAAGTCATCAGAATTTGATTTTGGTACTTTTTACTAGCCATGGATGCCCCAAACACCAGTTGCTATAGCCTGGGCCTTCTCCATAGACACAGTAATACGGCCAAGTTCATGGGGGTGGTGGGGACAGGGGGGGGGGTTAAGGGTTTAGGCAGGGGCTAGAGTACCCTTGCCCCCTGCGTAAATGTTTAAAAAAATAGATGTTGGCATCCAAAAAAAGGGGGTCCACAATGATGTTGAAAACGAATCATGTTTCAAGACCATGGAGGGCACACTTGAATTTCGTGCCAGAGTAATTTGCCAATGTTCACGGTTTTATGTTATTTTGTTCGGTGTGTGTTGTGTTGGTGTATTTCTTCATGTAGGTGTATATATATATATCGATATAATATACTATATATAATATATATATATATCTATCTATAATAATATATATTGCTTTGCTTGAGTTTATGTGTGTTTTGCTTATTGATCGTCCAAGCATCTTAAAATGATTATGAAGTCGGTACTATGAATGAAATTATACGGATTATTTAATGACAAAAGCACCAACTACAGGGTTGTCTCAAAAAGAAACCGTTAAAAACAAGAATAGAGAAATACGGCCATTTGCGGTACTTAATCACTAATTATTATCTCGTTTTAGTTAATTCATGAAAATATGTAACTTTTAGGAAATATGGTGAAAACCGAAAGAAAACGAGGACAAATAACCAAACAATAAATATTTCCCTAAAAATGAGCAAACCTACTTTGTCGAAGGAAGCATTGGCAGAGGAAGCCATTGGGTGCAAATATCCCCGACATAAAAATGTTTTTAAGGACACTTTTCCTGGCCAAATAATTACTCTCAAATTTCAAGGTCCGTTGCTGACTGGTTTTAGAGTTTATTGTCAGGTCTCTACGCACTAATGGCGAAGTGTTATTGACAGACCATATCTCCTCTCCTTGCACCTTTTAGAGGTCTTCCCATGTCCAGATTTTTTTCTCCGTCTACCCTGATTGCCATCTATAGGAAAAAGACAAGGGGAGGCAAAAAAGTGGGACAAACACCTAAGGAACACAAGCGACAAGAGGGGCAAGGGAAAAAACAAACCTTGCGATTCCCGGAAGTAGCTATGACGTGTAAATCAGGGCGCGAAGATGAGGAAAAGCTGAAAAGGTAGATAGCTAGGGGTACAATGTAAAGGGTGCAGTTAACAAATAATTAAGATATGTGCATTTGATGGGGAGAGCGTTTGGTGAGGGCATTTAGGTGACTTAATCTGAAGAAGGCAAATTAAGCATGTTTCGGTGCTTTTAGGCATTACAGTGAAAATAAGGAACGGATAGCGGAGGACTAGACGGGGGCAGCAAAAGAAATGAGAATGACAAGAAAGGGAAAGGCAGCGCAGCGAGGAGTTGTGAGACAGAGCCGGGGAAAAAGTGGTGGGTTTGCCATGCAAGGGTAGGGCAGGATAAAAAGAGTTATTGCTTTGGTTATGTGGTCACCCGTTTTCTTCCTTGTTGTTCACCATATGTTCATAAAAAGTACATATTTTCATGAGATTAAAGCAATATTAGCACATTTTTGAAGAGCGCCCCCAATTTTCAAAATTTGATATTTTAGCACAGTAATGTTGGTAATTGTCTAGGAGGAAAAACTATACCTGCGAACGAGGGAATACGAAAAAAATGCGTAATTTACACAAAATAAGCGAGGTTTGTAATTAGAAGGGGGATCCCAGATTGGACTGCGAAATGGCTACGTTATGTCCGTCCATGAGTGAAATAGTGCCACCTAGAGAAAATACCTCGCCTCTATTAAACTATTTTTTTTAAAAACAACATGGATGACCGGTGACACGTAAATGGCGCTGATCGGGAAAGGAAGTGTGTTCAACAAGGGGAAGAAGTTTTAAGAAGCACAGGGGTTGAACTTATGATCGGGGAGCCCAGATAAAATGATTCGCAGTAACAAACATTCCTTCGTTTGTGACACATAGACATTTTCGAGCTAACAATTCTGTTCGCACAGGTAATAGTTACTAGCCAGTTACATTGCAACCGTTGTGGTAAAACAATTCTCAAATTTTTTGAAAAATTGGCGCGCGCGCTTTATTCAAAAAATGTGCTACTATTGCTTTAAGCTAAAACGAGGGAGGGAGGATAAGAATTAGGTAAGCAAAAATGGCCGTTATTTTGGAGGGGGAACGTTCTTCTGAGAACACGAGTATGCAATACGGCACAGACATACCGTATATGACCTTTTCCACGGAAAGTAAAGTAACTAATGTTGAATCGACTTTTGTTTGCCTTCCAGGATATCCAAGCATGCAAAGATACAATGCATGCACCTAGTTCACTTGAAACATATCACCTCTCGGATTATCGGCCATCTTTGCTTTTAGGTGGGGTTAATTTCTGGAGACTCTTCGAAAATCTAAAGAACAAACATGATGTTGGGGAATTAGGTATTGCATTCATTAAAGTATGCGGGGTCGCCAATTGAATAGCACACGTACTTAAGGTCGGGGGTATTAAATGATCTGAATGACGAAGACTAGAAGGTGACAACTACAAAAAGCGGGGGGGAGGTGAGGTAAGGGGGGGAGAGGTGAAATTGAAAAACTCTCCTGAGATTGAAAGACCTCTTAGTGGTTGTTGTAGGATTTTATTCGGCTGACCCCGTAAGCTGGATCTGGACCCGCGTGTTTATTCGCTTTTTTAGACGGGCGGAGTGGGAACCGTCATGGTTTTCCCTTCTCTTATCGAAACTGGCTGCGAATGCCATTGACAGAAGTGACTCTCTGTAAAAAGAACCAGAAAGACACACAATACAAACAAAAAAAAAAGAAACGGTGGCGGGTGGATGGGGAGGTGAAGAAATATTTTGAGGGATTTTATAGGGGTGCAACGGGTATTGTGTACACACCCCCCCCTCGATAAACGACATTTACGTGTGTTGATTTTTGTAGGTAAATTTTTATTTACAATACTTTTGTGATTGCGTGCTTTATTGGTGCTTATTGTACCAAACTGCCGTCACTCAGTTTATAGCCATTGCTCTCAGATTAGCTCTGCCCACACTTCATCATACTCGACTGATGATGCAGGGTATTGTAAAAATTGTTTAGCAACAATATTGCCTTTTAATAAAATCAGTGATGCTGAAGGAATTTATTCATTAACACAAACAAAGGAGGACGATAGATGATTGATGATAATGATAACATTGAATGAATGAAAATTATAGTTTCACAAAATGGAATGATAGATGCAAATATTTTCTGCAGAGTGATTTCCTTTAATTGATCTAACAAAAAAATAAAACTTACGATTATCCAGTATTAAATACACTTCAGCTCACGCAGCTTAATTAAAAACCTCGACTCAATTGCCCGACTATTTACAAACATTATAAACCACTAATTTCCCGTCTTGGTGTTTCAGTGAATTTATGGCTCAAGATGACAAATGCTCTTGCCTCTCTCACTAACAGCGATGGGTTATTATAGATTCCGCAATGCGATGCAATAAAAGCGGAGGCGGGGTTGCGTATGCATCTCAGAGGAAATAACTTTAAAATTCGTAATGACCTAAATCTTCCAGTTAGTACTGAGTTCGAATCTCTTTTTATCGAAATTGATACTAAACCCCCAAACACGATTATTGGTATAATTTACAGACCTGATAAGCCATGCATACACTTCATTAATCACTTAACCCACAACGATTAATCTTTGCTAATGAATGCAAACTAGTTGGTCATTTTGAGCAATTCCGTGACCATAGAGAGCATAGCATATTTCTCAGTGGATATTTGTCTTCTCTGAAGGTTAAGAAACAAAGGTTAGCGTGGTGACCCCTCCGGAAGTGTGGGCGACTCCAGGAGGGGGAAAATTATATACCATGGGTGCAAATATCCCCGACATAAATTAAGACCCTCCTGGCCAATAAAATTTCAATGCCATTGGTTTCGGTGTGGTTTTATTGTTCAGTTCTCTACGCACTTGCAGCATGTTTCTTTGACGACCATATCTCACTCCTTGCACCTTTTTAGAGTCTTTCCACGCTCCAGATTTTTCTTCTTCTCCCTTGATTGCCCTCTTACTAGGAACCCTACTTGATGCAAAACGTTTACCCATTCACAATGAACAAATGCAACACCTTTTTAGAGTCTTCCCATGCTCCAGATTTTTTTTTCTCTGTCCCCTTGATTGCCATCTTAATACTAGCACCCTACATTGAGGAAAAACGTTCACCCATTCACAATACCGATGGTCATTTAACAAAAAAACCCAATCATTAGAATATGAGCCACGCGCCAATGCCATTATTTAAATTGAAATTCAAAGGTTGCTTTAATTAACAAACCAAATTCATCCTAAGTTTCGCTTATGGATGGTAGACGTGTGAGGGCATTTAGGCGACTTCATTCTGAAGAGCAAATTAATGCATGTTTCAGGTGCTTTTTTAGGCATACATTTGAAAAAATTAATTAAATCTGAGTACTACGTGTGCTCAAATCCATAAGAAATAAAAATGTATACATGCCTCTCAGGCAGCTATTGCTAGCAGAGCCGTGGACAAAGTTGGATTGTCACATCATTTTTAAGGAAATAGTTATTGTTTTGGTTATGTTTTTTCACCGTTTTCCCTCTCCTTCCTTGTTTTCACCATATGTTAGAAAAGTACATATTGTCCCATGATATTAAAGCAATATTAGCCACATTTTGAAGGCGCCCCCATTTTTCAAAAGTTGATATTTTGCAGCAGTAATGTTTGTATTGTCTAGGAACTAATATACCTGCGACAGAGAATGCTAAAAATGCTTATGTCTCACAAAATACGCGATTTTGTAATTAGAAGGGATCCCAGATTGCCTGGAAATGCTACGTTTCTTATGTCCGTCCTGATGAAATAGTGCCCCCTCGAGAAAATAACCTCGCCTATTAAACTATTAAAACCACTAATGGATGGGCGTAGACACGAGCTGGCGCCTATTTCCCCCGGATATTTCCACATTGGAAGGCCGTTTCCAGCGCCGTTGAATTATTCTTCTGGGATTCCCCGATAAATAATTAATTTTCGAGTACATAAATTACCGCTTGGAAAGCGATGGACATTTTCGGCTTAATACCATTCCACAGGTTAGTTTTACTAGCCAGTTACCAATGCAACCGTGTAAAACTCTTCTCCAATTTTTTGAAAAATTGGGGGCGCTCTTCAAAAAAAATGTGCTAATATTGCTTTAAGAGCTAAAACGAGGATACGAATTGATTAAGTAAGCAACAATGGGCCGTTTCTGGAGGTAACGTTGTTCTTTCTTGAGACACCCTGTAATCCATACATGCACAGACATACCGTATATGACCTTTTCACGGAAAGTAAATCATGTTGAATGGACTTTTGTTTGCCTTCCATATCATCCAAGCATGCAAAGAATACAAGGCATGCACCTGTTCACTTGAACAATATCACCTCTCGGCTTAGTCGACGGCCATCTTTCTTTAGGTGATGGGGGTAATTCTGGAGACTGTTTCTAAATCTAAAAAGACAACATGCATGTTGATATGTATGCATAAAAGTATGGGTCGCACTTTGAATAGCACATTACTTTGAGGTCGGGTATTAAGTTGATCTGAATGAGGAATAATACGGGAACTACACTTTTTTTATAGGTTATGCATGGGTGAGATGAAGACCTCTATGGTTGTGTCGGGTTTTATTCGGCCGATCTGGGACCGCGTGTTTATTTCGCTTGAGACGGGGCGGATTGGGAACAGTCTGGATTTTCACCCTTCCTCTTATCCGAAACTGGCTGCGATGTGCATTGACAGAAGTGACTCTCTGTACACAGAACCTCCGCCCCCCCAAAAAAAAAAAATGTTGGGTTTTGCTGTGCGTTTAATAAATCTTTGAGTTTTCTTCTTGGTTGACCTGGGTAATTGTTACCCGCCCTCCCCTTACAATACCTAACTGTTTGTTTGTTTTTGTAATTGTAAATTTTTTATTTACAATACTTTTATGTGATTGCTTGTTTATTTGTTATGTAGCAAACTACCGCCGTCACTCAGTTTATAGCCATTGCTCTCAGATTAGCTCTGCCCACACTTCATCATACTCGACTGATGATGCATGGTATTGTAAAAATTGTTTAGCAACAATATTGCCTTTTAATCACATCATTGATGATGAAGAATTTATTCATGTAAACAAACAAAGACGACGATGATGATAATGATAAACATAATGAAAATTATAGTATTCACAAAATGAATGATAGATGCAAATATTTCTGCAGTGATTCCTTTAATGATCTAACAAAAAATAAAACTTCCGATCTCAGTATAATACACTTCAGCTCACGCAGCTTAATTAAAAACCTCGACTCAATTGCCGACTATTTACAAACATTAAACCACTAATTTCCCGTCTTGGTGTTCAGTGAATTCTGGCTCAAAGATGACAATGCTCTGCCTCTCTTCACTAACATCGATGGTTATAATATCGCTCGCACTGACAGATGCAATAAAAGAGGAGGCGGGGTTGCGTTATGCATCTCAGAGGAAATTAACTTTAAAATTCGTAATGACCTAAATCTTCCAGTTAGTACTGAGTTCGAATCTCTTTTTATCGAAATTGATACTAAACCCCCAAACACGATTATTGGTATAATTTACAGACCTGATAGCCCTGCATACACTTGCATTAATCACTTACCCACAACTATTAATCTTACTGCTAATGAATGCAAACTAGTTGGGTCATTTGGAGCAATTCCGTGACCATAGAGAGCATAGCATCATTTCTCAGTGGATTTGTCTTCTCTGAAGGTTAATGAACAAAGTTAGCGGGGTGCCCCTCACGGAAGTGTGGGCGGACTCCAGGAGGGGGGAAAATTCATAATACCAGGGGTCAAAAATGAAAAATGCTTTGACTGCTGTAAAAAGGCAACCAAAGTGTTCGTTTGTTACAAGGATAAGAAAGGTATAGTTTGTACTACTTACAACTTATGGTTATAGAGATATAACACAAAAATCGTCAAATGTCAAAGGAGGTCATCACAAGGTTTAAATCTAAATTGGCTCCAGTTCTGCTTCAGAATGTGCTCATATTGTTCATCTTTCCACAAGACTGGCAACAAAAAATATTTTCGCCGCGTCCTAATATATTTTTAAAATTCGGAGATCAATAGAGGTCAATGGGTTTGACCTTGTTTGTCGTTTATCTCGATAAACAAATACAAATGAGAGTGTCGACTTTTTTTGTTGCAATCCCTGTGGAAAGGTTAACAATTTGAGACCATTTGCAAAGAAATCGGTGCAATATTAAAGATTTAACCTTTGGTGATGACCTTTTACATTTACGCAATTTTGTCTTATACCTCGATAACCATAACCTCGTAGGTAGTGCAAACTATAACTTTTATTATTCCTTGTAACAAGAAGAACACTTTGTTTACATTTTTAAAGCAATCCGAGCTTTTTTTTTTTCATTTTTGACCCATGTATTATGAGTTTTCCCCCCTCCTGGATTCCGCCCACACTTTCTCGAAGAGCACCCCGCTACATTTGCTCATTAACCTTCATAGAAGACAAATCTATTGAAAGATGATGTTCTGCTCTCCACGGTCACGGAATTGCCCCAAATGACCCTAACCCGCATTTATATGTGGCGATTTTAATTCCGACCTCTTAAAACCATCCATCTATAACTTCACTAATGACTTCCTAAATACATTATATTCTTAATCCTTCTACCCCCTAATCGATAAACATAGTTACTCGTTTAACTACCAGATCAGCAACTCTAATCGACAATCTCTTCACAAACATTCTTGATAATAAACTAATTTTATTTAGCGATGTAACCGACCATTTTCCTATATTCCATCTACTAAATAATAATATGTAAATAAATTAAGGTCACCACAATGATAAGAACACCACTTACTCAAAATCCGGCAAAAGTACCAAACTCTAGAGATTGATCTAAACCAAACTAACTGAGATAGCGTATTAGACTGTATTCAGCCGACAAGTTCTACAATAAATTAATATCCGCGTTAACTAAATTGTATTTTAAGCATCTTCCTAAAATTAAAACAAACATTAACAAGCGTAAACAAAATAAACCACGGGTCATAATTAAATCAGTAAAAAGCAGAAAAAAATCTATAAGACCTACGTAAAACACCCAACCGAAGTAAACAAAATAAAATATGTTAAATACAGAAATAAACTCACATTATTAGAATATCTTGTAGAAATCTGGTATCATATAAATAAATTTAACTTATACAAAAATAACATTAAAAACACTGGGCGCCCTATTAATGAGATACCTGGTAAATCTAATAAAAACACCAATCCTACACACTTTATCAACAATGATTCCAAAATTACTGACCCCTACATCATTGCCTATAAACTTTTTTTTGCCGAAATTGGTCCAAACTTAGCCAAAAAAATCACCAGTCCTAAAAAACTTTGCTGATTTCCTTCCGGCCCCTTTGAAAAATCAATTTTTTTTTTTTCAACCCTACATCTGAAAGGGAAATCATGGATATCAGTGGTACTTTCAAGAGCGGCAAGAGTGCTGGTTATGATTAAAGTGTACTAACAGGCTAATTTTTAATTTAAGTATGTTTTAAAAGATGTCTTTGTGGTCTGAAAGAAATAATATCTACTGCAATATTGATTGCCGTATTAGCAGAATTAACTAATAAAGGTTGCCCATGGAGGTCGCCATGTACGGCATTGGTGACGTCGCTCGGCATTGGTGACGTTGTATGACTTTGTAAGTCAATAGATAAACACAGGTGTCTAAGGAATGTCTAGGGTACTCCTGGTCAGAAAATCGGATTATATAGTGTGTCCAGTAGAAAAGCAGTAACGATCGATTAATAACTGGGGCGGGTTCTTTAACAGAATGTAGCTGAAAAGGTTTGGTTATGGCATTCACTAGTCTTCACTGGTTACTTATTTCAAGACACACTATGTACTATATACCATCATGATTTCAATTTTTCTCGTGGGCCGATCAAAATGGCTGCAATCATACGGGAAATATTATAAACGTTTTACTTTGATATCAATAGTATAGTGCATTTTTCTGACTGAAAGACATTCATTTGAAACAAAAATGTATTTATAATATGTTGAAGCGCAAATTATATTAGCCTGGCATTTTGCTTTAAGCCCTACAGTGGTCAAGTATGTCAACCCCTTTATATCCAAGCCGCTTGCAAATATCTTTAACCTCTCCTTCTCCCCTGGCATCTTCCCTACAACCCTAAAATAGCCAAAGTCGTTCCCCTCTTTAAAACAGATGATCCTCACATCTTTTCCAATTATCGTCCAATTTCTCTCCTTCCCTGCTTTTCCAAAATTTTCGAATGCTTAATCTATAACAGGCTCGATAATTTTCTCTCTCCACAAAATCATTCAACTGACCTGGCTCTCCTTGACATATATTATAAGATATCATCTGCACTTTCAAGAAAACTTCACACCCTTGGCATCTTCCTAGACCTATCCAAGGCGTTCGATACCATAGACCATGCATATCTTCTCACCAAACATCATCATTATGGTGTCCGTGGCACTCCCTTTACTCTTCTTTCTAACTATCTGCAAGATAGACATCAATTTACTACTTTTAATTCCCATTCTTCTGGTCTCCTACCTGTATCCGTGGCGTTCTCTAAGGCTCCATACTTGGTCCACTCCTCTTACTTTATGTCAATGATATCCCCATTTTATCGAATTACTTTCTTTTGTTCTATTTGCTGATGACACAAATATTTTCCTCTCCCACCCGACCTAGATACCTTAACGAACATATTCAATACAGAGATTACCCACGTCTCCAACTGGTTTAAAAACTACACCAACTCTCCCTCAATGTTAGCAAAACTAACTTCATTCACTTTACCACGAAAAAAAAGAAAAATAAGTCATCACATATAGATATCAAAATCGATGGCAAAATCAATCCATCCTATTGACAGTACTAAGTTTCTTGGTGTTGTCATAGACAGCAAACTCAACTGGAAATATCACACCACCAAATAACTTAATTGCCCGAAATATTGGGATTCTGAGAAAGTTATACGACATATATGTCCCTAGCTTCCCTCAAATATCCTGTTTACACTCTATAAAACTTGAATTATCCCCTATTTATCTTATAGTAATATAGCATGGGCAATTACATCCCATTCATTTGACTATTCTCTGCCCTTGGACCTTTCCTAACACAACAAGACTCACTAATTTATTCAAACTCAAAAAAGGCCATTCGTATCATTGCCTATTCAAATTATTCAGCCCATACTAAAAACTTGTTATTGTAGCTAAATAATTTAAACATTATGGACCTTAACAAAATCCAAACTGCCTTAATGTACCGTTTCGTTAACAACACTCTACCTACTTTTTACCAATTTCTTCACCAAATGTAATGAAATCCATAATTACAATACTAGATATGCTCACTACTTTCTATCTGTTAAACCATCTATAGACATAATAAAATTCTCCTTAAAGTACTTTGGACCTAAAATTTGGAACTCTCCTAGGCACGGATTTAACTAGCTCAAACTCACTAATAACTTTTAAAAATAAGTACAACAATATCTTACCTCTAAATATTAAAATTGTGGTAAAAAAAATAAAAAAAATAAAAAAAATAAAAAAAATAACTGTTTTTGTTTTTTTTTGGTTAAGAATGACAGTAATAATAATATTACAATAGTCATACTTTCTTTGTTACCATCTGCCGAGTTACTGTTATGATATAACTTTGCATTGCAAGACTTTGTATCTGGACTTAACTTTGGATTACTGTGACTTCGTGCTTCCTGAAACCCTTTCGTTGACCATACGTTTATCCTTCGTCATTCAACAAACTTGTAACACCTTTCTTTAAAATCTTCGTTCACCATTTTTTTTTCTATTGTGCCCTTCTATGGTACTATTTATGCATGTTAAAAGTGTCCAGCTTTCAAAAAACGAAACGTTTACACCTTGAATTGAGTGTGCTTGATTATTCCATACCTAATGTGCTGTTGAATATTTTCTAGTAAGTGTTTTAAAAGCTTGAAATTTTCTTTTTAATTTATGCATTTAAAGTTCTCGGTTTTACTCGGTTTATTCCAAGTAATTGATTTGAGTGTCCCATATCTTTTATATTGAAAAAATATATGAAAAAAAAAAGAACATACCTTATTTACTGATATCAATTGAAAGCAGAATTGACTGGACTCGATGTTGGCTAACAAGGCAAAACGTATTTGTTGGTTGCCCCAAGCTTATCATTTAGAAATTGGGTCATATGGTAAAAAAGTTAGCGAACTCTGAATTAGATATAGTACTTTGCTGTAAGCTACTGCACTATTGTACTGAAAGTGAGAGTGAATTATTACCTCTCAAGGCAAAACGTATATGTTGGTCGCCCCAAGCTTATTTAGAAATTGGGTCATATGGCAAACTACCAATATCATCAGCACATTTAATGAAGTTGGCTTTAAAAAAACACATACTCTATCAGTTAGCTTCAGGATGACGTTCAGCATTTCTTCACAAAAAATGGATTTCGTCGGGTAGCCGGGGTTATTGATGGAACTCACATTCCTATCAAAGCTCCTGAAGAATCACCCATCCCCATCTGTAGGATTTGAATAATGTATTTTTCTCCAAATAAAAAAATGAGGAAGAAAACAGTAGTACTTGCGTGTTGCATTACTGTCCGTACGGAGAGTAATGACTGAAATATCTGATGCTGTCTTATAATTTACGGTATGCAAAATCTGATTTCTGATGATTTTCTTTTCGATTTTCTGATTGAGTAATCACTGATAGTACAAACATCTTACTCTTCTCATAATTATGTCAAATGCGACTATGACTCAGTTGGATTATATACAAAAACCGTAGATTAATTGCAGCGAAATCAACCAGAACGTCGATTACGCTTACAAATGCTATAAAACACCGCGGTGCAATCCTGGGGTCCTTTCGCAAAAGAAAAATGCATAATATACTAAGCACAAGTTGCAATTTTACTATATATGACTTGTGCGTTCATGAAACCCATTTTGGCCCAAATTGGCTTCAGCGGTTTCATTGTTGTAGCACTGTGAAGCTAAACCATTGCTAAAGCTAGCGAGATATAGTCAAGTATCGCCGGAAGCTGCCCTTGATTTCTAGACACAATGCCTCGCCTCTAAGCTGTTTTTCATATGCAATTGGGTCGATTGAGCCCAGATTTATTGGTTGAGCTATGAGTTGCAAAAATATTTTAAAACTCATAGCGAGACCAATAAATTTTGGGCGTAAATCATTCGATTTTATGATTATCATGTTTCGGATCCGATATTTTCAACACTCGGACTCCTCAAAACATGATAATCAGTGAAATCCTTACCCGATATCGGCTTGTCTGCCCACACAAGTATTCTGGCAGGGGGTCACTGGAGGCCGATCTTTGGTGTGCGAGGCACAGGAAGTTTATCCAACGTGATTCAACAAACTCGAAATATATTTTTCTTAGAAAGCTACGTTCACTAATGTATTCTTCTATTGTCTTATAATGGCTTTTTCCCCTTTCTAATATGGGCTATCTGTGCAAGTTACAGGTAACCAACGTTCATAGACACTCTTGGATTTTCACGAAACCATTATGCAGTGAGTTTGTGTGATTATCCTATACACTTGTAATGATGGGTCGATATGGAACGTGGCATGCTGTTTAATTGTCGAGTAAAGCAAAGTGTTTTGTGAAGCTGGACTTGTGACATTTCCTTCTAATTTATCCATTTGAAGTTCTGTTTTGCTGTGTTTATTTCAAGTAATTGATTTGATTGTCCATATATATAATGAAATGAAATAGCAGTAGCGATAATGGTGGTTTCTGGAAAGAGGGTAATTTGTTTAGTGTAAATATGCATAGAAGACAATAAAAGATGACCAAGTTTCAGAATTTCCACTTCATTATCTAATTATTTTAGTTTATTATGGTCAACCATGCACAATATAAATAATATGACATCTCTCACGCTTCTCTATCGGCAAGAACTAAGACGAGAACAATAATTACTTTTTAGTACTAGCGATTCAAATAAGATACACATAGTTCTTTTTGCTTGGATTTTAATATAGATTGCAAATTAAATTGTTTACTTATAGCGGGATAGGATTTATTTTCTTCGTTTTGAAGCCATAACGTGTTATGGGTTGCTTCTGTTCACTTAGAAACAACACAATAGCAAATAAAGGCTAAAGACGTTTGAATCGTCAATGTATCTAATCTACCCTACGGTATAACAAATTACCGTAAAATTTAAAAAATTACATAGAATGCCTATTCTATTGCGACGTTTTCTGTTAACCTTCGTCCAACCAAGGTTTTTTTTCTACTACGTTCAAGACCAAGGGGGGGGGGGGCATCAGTGTGTAGCTATATCCTACTTCAAATAAAGTACAAACATACCAAGTTTTAACAATACGACGTCATAGTGACGTCATAACTGAGAGCTAATAACGTTATTTGTAAGCAAATCTTCAAAATCAAGGGTTTTTCGACCATTTTCGCCATTCATGCAACCAAAATTGGCAATAATGGGTGCCTAAGTAAGCAAACACTATACTCTAAAACGTTAAAAATACAAAATATTGTCAGTACAGCCTGTCTCAAAAAAGTGGTACAAAAAAAAAAAATGGTTAAATATGAAATTTCAAAATAAATCATTCTTACTTGGCATACTATTAAAGAACAAAGACCAGGCTTTCCAATGGTGTTTCTTTCATCTTATTTGCCTTTGTCAATCCAGAGATATAATCAATTTACTGCGATACACCAAAATAGAGCATCAGCCCAGAAGGTCTTGGTTAGACGAACGAGATACCAATATCTGAACACGGGAAAATTCAGAGAAAAATATAACTTTTGAAAATATGAAGTCTGCCGAGGACCCGTTGTTGCGTGTAGCCCCAGGAGAGGGGTAAAGTTACTATGGGGGTCAAATGTTTGAACTGCTCTAAATCTAATATAATATAACTCAATTATTCCTTAGGTAAGCAGGAGTAAAAAAGTCAATTGGGTCACACGCGTGTGGTGCTTCCTTTCCAAGATATTTGGGAAAATAGGCTAAAGGTCATTTGTTTATTCAAGAAAGGTCACCCGTTGCAATACCCAGATTTGTTTGGATTTTTTTTTTTTTAATGTTTAATGATATTGAATCCAAATATGAAATGCGTTTGCACTTTCGGCATCTCCTTATTGTTGTTATAATGGAAGGGGTACAACATTCCCTGTAGGACTCTATGGGGACGGGGACATTATACCCCTCCCTATGAAAGGGAACCAACCCTATGCAAAATAAAAAGCATATTTTGAATAAGTATCATTAAATATGTTTTTAATATTTTTACAAAGAAATCTTGGTATTACAATTGTTGACCTTTCTTGAATAAACAAATGACCTTTAGCCAATTTTCCCAAATATCTTGGAAAGGAAGCACCACACACATGTGACCCAATTGACTTTTTTACTCCTGGTAACCTAAGGAATAATTTGAGCTATATTTCATTAGATTTAGAGCAGTTCAAATATTTGACCCCCATAGAAACTTTACCCCTCTCCTGGGGCTACACGCAACAACGGGTCTCCGGCAGACTTTCATATTTTCAAAAGTTATATTTTTCTCTGAATTTTCCCGTGTTCAGATATTGGTATCTCGTTCGTCTAACCAAAACCTTCTGGGCTGACGGTCTAAAATCGATTTTGTGCCACTTTTATGCATGGGCATAGTTGTTTCGCGCAGTATGCCATGCTGTTTTGAAGCTCGCAAAAGATTGCAACTTGACCAAAGAAACAAAACACGGATTAAAGTAAACAAAGGAAGCCTAGTTTATCGACAACAAGTTTTAATAGTCAACAATAATCTGCTGTCCAATGATAAATATCATCTTTTCATAAATAATACACAATACAATATTTATTGCACGTCCAATTAAAAGGACTTTGAATTTATACAAAAATTGGTATCTGACGGAATTTAATTGTGCCCGAACCAAAATAAACCTCCAAATCCAAAGACATGGGTTTAAAAATATGCAACTTTTGTTGTGCATTTACTAATTGTTGAAAGTCAAAAAAATTGTTAATTTGGAAGCAAAGTATCAACGCTTAGTGTTGGTAGGAATTTGCATTTGATGATACTTCAAGAAGACATAAAAACTCTCTCCTCCCTCCAGGTTGCTGTTCGCTCATGGTTCTCTCTTCTACAAACCATAGTCGAATTTTTTTTCATTTTATCTTACAGCCCGAACTGACTAATCATAACTTCCCCCATTACGTAACTGTTGTTTGTTATTTTTTAGAGTTTCTTTATGAAGTTAATCCCTTTTTAATAATTTTCATGTTGTTCAATGTTGATAACGTATGTTTACTAATTCTTTTCATTCACCATTTTCACTCACCCAGACCAGGCACAAACTCGATTGTTTGTTGGTTCCGCAGTAAACTGGAGTTATCTCTCGATCGAAACAAGGCAAAGAGTGAAACAAAAAAATCCTTGAAAGCCTGGTCTTTTAATGTGATTGTACAAAACGACTTACCTATGTTGAGATATAATATTTGAACACATCCGTTTTGTCGATTGTACCATTTTTTTTTGAGACAGGCTGTATTTGCTTACAGTAGCATCATACGTAGCATAAAGTACCATTTTTGGCATTTTACCCAGTAAGTATAGGACGGTGGCAATCAACCCACTCCTTCCGACTATAGATGATGTGACATTTGTTTATGTGTTTATTTGGGCGCCCCTGTTGGGTGTCAAAAGAGAGAAACTGGCCGGCAAAAGCACCTTCCTTTGCATGGGACATCCGTTTTATATGCTGTAACCTTTGTTTGCCGATTAAATAATCCAACTTCTTGTTGCAGTTATAAAAAAAAAAATAACTAATGCTACCAGCTGCATTTTATGACATTTAGATCAGTAAGGTCTGCAAGTAATTTATAACCAGATTTTATGTGGTCTGTCATAGAAACTACTGTAATGTTTTGCCTGCCAGAAAACAACAGAGGGTGTCCTGAATGTCAACAAGTGATGTCATAGGTCACATCATCTATAGGACAAGAGCTAATAATTTCAATCAACGTGCAAAACATTTGTCGAACAAAAAAAATCCGTCAAGCCAATTTGACATCTTGAAGGTAAAACATCACGAAATTTAACCCTCGTCTTACCGTAGCGCTAAAATGCCAAAAAACTTTCGTAAAAAGCTTCTAGGTAATCGTTCTCTCATCCTTTCCGGTCATTTTAGCGAAAAAAATGTGAAGGTAGCACCTTCACCGGGGTTAGGGTATGCCGTCAAAGTCGAAGGGTGGGGGGGGGGGTGGTTGCCACCCAAGGATATTTTATGGTGCATTTTTGAAAATATTATGCACCGTATGGCTCTAAAACTCCATGTTCATCTAAAACTAACCAATTTACATCATTTAGAGCTGAATACCGCATGAAAATCCGATATTCCTACGTTTTTTAGCGCAAAATTGGATTTTCGCCTATTTTCTGTGGAAAATGCCAATTTTGCCGACTCGCAGACTTGATGACGTCATTGTGACGCCATACTAGGTATGTTGGTACTTATTTTGGTATCAATATTAATGGAAAGAGAAGGACCATAGCTATCCACTAGTATCAAAATCATAAGCATCGGGGGAGATCGTCAAATTCGAAAGTATGAACGCAGATCGTGAATGTGAAGAACAGCGAATCCCTGGTAAAAACGACTACATCTGGTACCGTCAATAAAGAGAAGTGCGTTGTGAATATGTCATCTAAACAACTGAAACCAGGGGGAGTGTCAGTGTTGGAAAAAAGTTTAATCTTTGCGTTAAGTCCAGGCAAATTGCCTGTGAATGACGTGATTTTCGCATTACGAGCCCGGGCAGTAAATATTGTAATAAAATTCAAGGCGACTATGAAGAAAAAGCCCTTACATTACTCAGTGATAAAGTATACTCTAACTGAAGAAAAAGCTAACTCAGTCTTTTCAAAGTAGACTTGTCATATTACTGAAAGAAATAAAAGAGCCATTGACCGCAAAACATACTGAAAATTATATCCCACAGTTTGTGGGTTAATTAAAGTTTATTCATACACTGCGTATTTACGCAAACACAGCAGCAAATCAGTGAAGCTGTTAACAAAATACGCCACGTAGCGCGAATGGATTGAACATGTCCAGTTGCACTCCGCGTACTGCGTAAGGTGCTTCCGAACGCGTGTGCAAGCACAGGACTGATTTATTTTCTCAGTAGGTAATTTGTCTTTAATTTCTATGATAATTTTTAAAACTACTGGTGGTCACTAATTACGGCCAAATTATTGCTTTCGTCGTGATGAATTAGGTTAATAAATGCGCATTACTTTTGCTCGAAAAATCGGACAAATCAATGCACTTGAGCGCTGAATTTTGATGACTTGTCCAATGCACTCGCTCCGGCGGATGCTCGTGCATAGACGCATCAAAATCTCAGCGCGAGTGCATTGCTTTGGTCCCATTTTTCTCGCAGTAGTAAATTCGAGTTATTAACCTATAATAAGCAATGTATCTTTTGAGACCTATAGTTAGAGCAGTGGATCTAGACATACGTTAGCGAGTTTGTCGCGGACATTATATATCCGTTGATTGGTAAGACTGTGATGCTATCAAGAACACCCAAACCGTTCTGGATTCGATCAAGGATCTGGTGTATACACGAGGATGATCATTGCTTTCGTTGATGTCACCGCGATGTTCATTCTATCCAATTATCAGAAAAGCTATGGTGGTTGTGTATGCAATATATGTCCAGAGCTAACATCTTCGAATCCCACTAATTGAAGGTCCGAAACAATATTTTGGTTGGTCACATAATTTCCCACTGAGACGAAAATGCTGAAAGAAATGGAAATAGCCACGCCCCTTTTTTGGGGGTCACCCAACCCCTTTTGAGCGAAGTACTCGGACTGTATACTACAGAACCGGTTTGGGACCTAGAAGGTTGAGAGACCAACTTCAAAATGTGCGAAATGGCCATATTATTGGGGGGTTAGTAAAATTTTTTATATCCAAAGTGAAAGGTTTTTAAGATAATTGTCAAAACTGATTTCCCATATTCGCGCAGATACCATTATAAATAGTGGCTGAGCCCAGACCATCAAAAGTAGCTTATTGGTTATTCACCTGGGGGGGGGGGGGTGGGGGCAAAAGATGCCCCTTTTAGATACCAGGGGTTTCTACCACTATGACGTACACAAAAATGTATGTGGGCAATTTCGGTAGGGGTAGCTTAAGCGATAGGGGTCGTATAAGAGATTATACAGGTCAAAATTGAAAAGTGGTCCAATGTTGTTGAATTGCAGACCAAATTGTTCGTATGATACAAGTTAAAAAATGTATAGTTTGTACTATCTCCGACGTACCCTATGGAGTTATAAGCCGAAAACCGTTATTATAGGTCAAAAGGTTAATTTGCTTCTACAGGGTCAAATACTAAAAAAACGCTTCAATTCAGTGAAAATGGTCTAATATTGTTTGTAATGTTCTCACAATTAATATAGGTAGTAGTTTGGACAATGTACAATGTATAGTTACCAAGTTACACCCAACAACCATATACCCTACGAGGTTATAGGGGTAGATATAATGAGTGCGTTAACTGGTTAATTTCACTTTGCAGATGGTCAAAACTATCCTTATTTTAATGTGGTGAGAACATTACAAACAATATGAGACCATTTCCACTGAACTGAGTTTTTAAAGATTTTTTTAGTATTTGACCCCGGTAGAAGCTAAATTTAACCGTTGCCCTATAATGACGGTTTGGGCTTATAACTCCATCGGGGTAAGTCGCGAGATAGTACAAACTATACCTTTTTTTAATCCTTGTGCTCATACGAACAATTTGGGATGTAATTCAACAACATTGGATTCACTTTTCCATTTTGACCCCTGTAATATCTGCGAGCCACTAGCTCACTTACGCTACCCCTACAGAATGGCCATTTCATATATTTTTGTGTATGTCATAGTATGAGGTTAGCCTGGTATAAATGCCTCTTGCCCCCCCCCCCCCCCCCAGGTGATACCGGCCAACATGCCTGGCTCACCCTAATGAATTCATAAGGTTTTCATATGCCAAAACAGGAAGGGTGTTCACCGTAAACTTGGATTTTGCTCTAACTCACCAGGGATTTTGGGGTGCTACTGGACGTCACAGAAAAGAAAATTCATATCCTTTCAGTTCTCAACTGGCAGCCAGCCCGTCAAAATGTTGTGGACTTGAGGAAAATTAGGTCATAATTAGGTGTAAACCGTGCATTTTTAAGTGCGTTTAAAAAATTGCATTTGCCTCCACACCTCAAATCAGTTTCTGACTTTGTATTGCACAGAATTTATTGACATTTGGATTTCAACGGGGATATATCAGCATTTTAATGTTATTATTCCTTTCGTTTTTCATGGGGGGGGGTCAAAATGGTCCGTCCGTAAAGTGAAAATATATTGTGTTTTCCATGTTAAAAAAGTCGATAAAGCGAAGCTTGAAAGGACAACAGCTGGAAAGTGGGTAATAATAAGAATAATATAAATAACTCAATAGCTTAAAGCGCATTCCGTCTCAAAGCGACCCCAATGCGCTGAACAGAAACATATCTTAACTACACCTACATAATACAAAATCAAAATGCCCTATGAAAACCCAAATGACTACTAACAGATGGTTTTTAAGGAACCCTTGATTCATCAGAGTCTTGGCATTTTCTGCATATGTTATGTAATGTGTTTCCATATCTCAGGAGCTGCATGAGAGAAAGCTCTTTGTCCGTAAGTCACTTACGACCTTTTAGAACACGGGCTTCGGCTTATGCAGATGCAGATGCGGTGATCATGGTGAGCGCTCGCCCATGCCCCAGCTTGCTGTTCATCGATGATACGAGTGAACTTTGAATTCATGCGGGCACATTTCCGACAACACTGGGGCAGGGGCGCTCTTACTGCATCACCGCATCTGCATAATCATAAGCCCGGTTTTCTAAAGGTCGGTGTTTTTACACGTTTGCGCTGTCAAGTGGTTGCATTATGGAACGCAACGTGCGAGATGGTTTCTTAACTTATGGTCAGATATCTATTTTGGTGTCCGATTGTTTAGAGACTTATATGTGAGAATCAGAGTTGTAAATAATACTTTTTGATAGATACCAATGTAAATCTTGCAAAATTGGAGTTATGTGTTCGTGTTTCTTTGTTAATGTGACGAGGCGAGCAGCGGCATTCTGTATGCGTTTGAGTTTGTTCAACTGATAACCAGGAAGACCGTATAAGATGCCTATTGATCGATCAGTCTAGAATTTAGAAAGCATGCCCAGTTTCTTCTCAGTGCTGACACGGTCCAGATGTTTGCGAATGCGACCAATGTTCCGTGGGCAAGAGATGCCCGACGACAAATGTTATGTAACCTGAGAATGTAAAGCAACAGATTACTATCACAATCACAACCAATATCTTTGGCTTCACTGACCGTGTTCTCTATGGTTTCACCAACTGTAATAGAGTGGAGAGGAGTTGTTTTGGAGAAACACGATGTTTTATGTTGAATGACTTCGGTTTTGCTGTCATTGAGTGCAGCTTGTTTTGGTGAGTCCAGTTCTTGATATCATTTATGCATTTTTCATCATGGATGGGGGGGGGGGGGGGGGGGGGGGGGGAGGGGGGGGAAAAAGTCCTGGGATTAAACTGGATTAAGTACTGTATATGCTGAGAGTATCAACATAGTACATGCCATTACATCATTTTTTTTCCTGACGATAATCCTCTAATGGAGAAGACTATAATGTGAAAATTTGCGGACCGGCAACAGAGCCTGCTGGACCCTACTTAGCAGCATCATGTGGGCTCAATTTAACACTATTAGTGCCAAGGTGGGGGGGGGGGTACCAATATACCCACATTTGATTTTTTTTTTGCGATTCTCATTTACGAGCAAATCATTTTTTCAAAGGGATTTTTTTGCTAATTGTCTGATTTATATACGCTTCTCCTGATACTTACAAAAAATTCATCCGCCCACGGCTTCATTAGATAGATTAAATAATTAGGTCGGGTCCCCTGGAACCCCCCTCCCCCCTTGGGCACTAACGGAATGAAAAACATCAAGATATTTTACTAATTAAAAAATTAAAGTAATTAAATCTTGGATTTATTTGCTAGATATATACCTAGGAGGCAATAATAAGATTAATAATACTTAAATCAATAACTTTTAATTGCTGATCGTCATCAATTTAATTTTGTCATGACGTGCTCATAACTGTGTAAGTCTATGTGGGAAATAGGTGAATTTGAAGTGTCTGAGAAAAATACAGGATGGAATCAATTTGGCTATATTTTGCATGATTATTTAATTGTTATCTAAGTAGATAAATGAATTATTTTGTTCAAAACCTATATTGGAGTTGCTGAGGTATGGATATGTGCGAACCACTCTTTGTCGGAGAGTGTAACAATTTCAATTGGCCATAGGTCATAGGTCAAAGTTCGATTTTCATTTTTATTGGTGGGTATGTGGTTCTTACGTGACCCTCTTTTACTTGTGTGTAGTGGCATGATCAAACTCCCATGGGAAAGTGGTTTATCTGGGTTGGGTCCCCTAGGACCCCCCCCCCCCTTGGGCACTAACGAAGTTTTTTATAGCTAGGGCACTTAATTGTTAATGTCACCAGTTTTTAACAACTGTTTCCGACCACGAATGTAAGAGTCAAACCGTTTTAATGCCGATCCCGAGATGCATATTGTAGGTCTCAAGACGTTTGGATCAGAGTGCTGGTCATGTATCGAATGCGGCACTCAAACAATCGAGCCAGGAAGACCAGTGCCGCATCCATACGCTCATCAACAGTTATAGTAGGATTTTTTTATCCTGTAGTTCATTAAAATTTTTGGGCGTGTCGACAATTCCATTCATTCTGAGAGATGTTACTTTACCCAATCACTAAATAGAAATTCGATGTCAGGCTCCGGATAAGATTAAGTCCCATATTAAAAATGTCCCTTTTTAAAAAATCAAAAAACACAAAAACACAAACAGACAAAAATAAACCAACAACCAAACTAACAAACTCTAAGGCATTCAACATGAGAAAATAATAGAAAGTTATTATTACTCACCAACGTTCTTTTACGTCACAAAAGACCTAGAAAATCTGATACGTTAATTTATTCATCTTGTTCCAGAAATAATATTTGACAGTTGGTCCGATCATTTAAAAGTAGCTTAAGAGTTTTTTTGGTCACTCTTAACAAACTACAAAATTTACGTGGCTCTAATCCTCCTCTTCACCCAGCCTCGATGTTCGTGACAGACACTTTACCGTCGTTGACTACAAACACAGGATCTATAGAGCGTGTCTCACTCTTTACGACAATCTATTCATTGAATCCGTATGAAGCCTTGCATATTCAGACAAAATGTTCCTGTAAAATGGGTTAAAAGCAACATATTCTGTTGAACAAAGTTGAGCAGTTGCAGTCAGGCTGTTAATAAACGACTTTTAGTTTTTAATCTCACACCATCCCCTCCAATGAATGCTTACCATCATAATATCGTTTACTGACAGGAATAAAAAAAAATCAGACTATAACAGCAAATCATTGATGACACGAAGGAAGCGGCGTTTCCACAACTGTGTCTTTGGCTGTAAGCACCTCTGGTATTCAAGATACAAGTCATTTTTAGTCAAGGTAAGTTTGGAGCTGTGTGATGGCAGGCTTTTCAGTCACTTTCGAGATTGAGTTTGGAGGTTAGATACACTACTGCGTAACTTTGCCGTGCTTCTGGGTCTAGGGTACTCTTCTTGGAGTGGAATTACTTCAGCAGTTTTGAAGATGGCGGTGAGTGTCCTAGCACAAAGACGTTGATTAACCAGTCAGTTATTAGTGGTAGATTCATCCAAGCATGATGTTAACACCCAGGTTGGCATTGGATCTTCCAAAGGACATGTCTTTAGAGGCATGCTCATAATTAAGTCCCGTAATTCTCGTCTGACATGGTAGTGAAGCACAAAAACTGAAGTGGCGCAGAGGTGTTTCAAGTGTAAGAACTCCACTTTGACTAAAATTCCCCTGCAGCCCTTTTTACTTTATCCTAAAAAAATGTGGCGATTCATTTGCCAAGATCTCAGGAGAGTCATGAATAGGAAGAAATCGTAGCAGATTTTGAATACACATACTATCCACTAATTTGAAGATTGAGACCTTGATCAACAGTCAGAATTTGATTTCTATGGAGATGTTTTTGCTGTTCCAAATAATGCGTGTTTATACACGCAGATTTTTCCGGAGAATTTGTTTATCACTGGTCAAGACTAGACTTCAACCCACTTTCCTCTCGTTCGACGTAACTCCTGTTTCTCTTTTCGCAGTCATGGGATGAATACCATGGGAGGGAATAGACCCGGCCAAAGGACGCAAAATATGACCTTTTTGGTGACCGGCGTTTTTGTTACAAATGTCCACCTAGTGGATTCATACCACCATGGGACTTCATCAACGTATGGGGTGTTGGGGCCTTTCTACATTTTTTTTATTTTTACGGTACAAAAAACTGGCCAAAAAAGGTCAATGTTCCAAAAAAGTTAAATCATCGAAATGCATTCTTTTCTTCAAATAATCTATAAGATCATGTCCATTTGTCTTCAAAGGAGTCATATTTAAGTGAATAAATGTAAGTCATCAATTTATAAACTTTTGGGGGTCAAAATAGCCAAAAAAGGTCAAAATTGTCAAAAAAATAGGTAATCGGTCAAACTACTTCATTTCTTAAATAATCGATCAGAACATTTAATTTAAACCTTCAAATGATCATATTGAGTGGATAAAATGGAAGTCATTCAATTTTTCATTGGGGATCAAAATGGCCAAAAAGTCAAATTGTCCAAAAATAGTAAATCAGTCGAAATGCATTCCTTTCTTAAAATAATCTATCATAACATATGTCCAATTTACCTTCAAATGAGTCAATTTAGTGAATATAATGAAGCCATTTATTGTATTGAATTGTTTTGGTCAAAATGGCCAAAAAAGGTCAAATTGTCCCCCAAAAAATGTAAATCATTCGAAATACCTTCCTTTCTAAAAATATCTATCATAACATGTCTATTTACCTTCAAAGAGTCCTTTTTAAGTGATATAATGAAGCAGCCAAATTTTGAATTTTGGGGGTCCAAAATGTCCAAAAAATGGTCAAAATTGTCCAAAATAAGTAACTCAGTCGAATACATTCATTTTCTTAAATAAATGATTAGAAACATGCCCATTCATCTTCAGGAGTCATATTTAAGTGATAAAATGGAAGCATTCCGATTTATATTTCGGGGTAAAATTGGCCAAAATGGATACCTCAGCCCAATACCTTCATTCACAACCCTTTTCAAGGACAATTGGCCGTTATATCTCAAGGCAACGTCAATAAAGTAGATTTTAGTGTCATGTACATTCTAGTTTTTATCTTTTAGATCAAAATGACCAAATAGTCAAAATTGTTTCCAAAATGGTCAAATCACTTACATCCAAAGGTGTCATATTAAGGAATGAAAGTAAGTTGGCTTAATTTACAGATTTTGGGTTGAAATGGCCAAACCTATTTATAATGCCCTCTTTTCAAATTAGGTAATATAAGTGCTTTGCCTTTTCATCAGGAGAAAATAGTGCTAGCTATCTACTTTATAGATTCTTTTCCTTGGAATAACGGGACAAAATTCATCCAAAACCTGAATCAAAATCATAAAATGGGTGAGATAACGAAACTTAATCACTTTGTCTTACTCTTACATTATGCCTTCTTTTTTGCATAGTATGTCAAAAGAATATATGTGGTTTACATCCCACAGGATATAATTATTAAACATGGTATATTATACTGCAGCAAGTCTAGATTGTAGGTTTATTTTTTCCATTTCGGGTTCTTTCTTTACGCAATGATCATTCTGTGTCCTGTTGATTAAACCTAACACAATTAAAAATAAATATTCAACTGCGCTAACCTCAAAAGCTTTCATAAAATGCTTTTAGGTAATAATTATCTCTACCTTTCTGGTCAGTGTTAAATCCAAAAAATGTGAGACAGTACCTTCACAGTGGTTAGGTTGTGCCGTCAAAGTAGAAGGGTAAGGGGGTGGTTGCCACCCGATGAAATTTATGGTGCATTTTTTAAACCTAATTATGCACGTTTACTCTAAAACTCTATGTTTATAGAACATTAGCCATTTGTCATCATTTAGACTAGAGCTGAAAACTCCGTGAAAATCCGATATTTCTAACTTTTTAGCGCAAAATGATTTTTCGCCTATAGAGTTTCTGTGTAAAATCCATTTCGGGACCATTTTGCAGACTCGAGGACTTGAAGATGTAATTCTGACGCCATACTTGGTATGCTGGTACATAGAATGCCACTTCATTTTCATCAACTTTAATGTACTCTGTGATATGTGAACTATGGGCCTGATACCAATTTGTTACAAATAAGGCAAAGCTAATTAACCCATTTGTGGTAAATTCCAATCAAATCTGAGAATTGAAATAGCCAATACCCTAATTTACTGAGGAGTGTAAATTTTTATGGATAACAATAAACCTAAAGAAAAATTATCTGCATTCATTACATTTATCAATCATAGCTTAAGAAGAAGTTTATATTTTCTGACCATATTGACTATAAATCTTGGAGATTCCCCCTCCAATCTTGAGTTCTTTTTGATCCTCAGCCCAATGCAACTCCAAAATGATCAATTGGAAATACCTAGCACTGTAGCCACCTACTTATATTCCATTGAGTATTGTAGAAAAGAGGCAAGGTCTGACTGTTTTTACCAGAGTTTGACATTTTTTACACCCTTTTGGGACGTTTGTAAAACCCAAAATTGTTCATTGAAAATGCTAGCCTTTAGATTTACTTAATCACTGTCCCCGGAAGTAAATGAACTATGTTCCTTTAAGAGCTATTTTGAGAAAAGAGAGTGTTAGGACTAATTTATTATTTTTGACAAATTGGACTTGTTTGGCCATTTTTGAACCTAATTTTGGACAAATTTGAAACTTGGTTGGCCATTTTGACCCTACTAATGTGTCAATTGAAATACTACTACTACTACTCGTTAATTATAGTTCTTTGGGAAGAAAACTTTACATATTCCCATTATGATTGTTGAGAAGGAAGGCATTTTACTCATTCCTGGATTTGTGGGACAATTTTGATGTTTTGTTAAAAATTCAAAAAACAAAAAATATGCAAATTGAAATGGCTACACTCAATCCGCTCATTTGTTGGGATGTACAACCCGCACATGTTTTCTATGAAACAGCTTGAGAACGGCTGGGCAATCAATTGATTTACCTTTTTTTTGGACTATTTTGGACTTTTTTGGCCATTTTGACCCCACCATTATAAATTGGCATGGCTTGCCCATTATATTCACTTAAAGGGGTGTGTCTACGGTTTTTTTGTTTTGCCCATTTTCGATTGTCAATTTTCTTCTTGACTTTTACCAATATGTTTACATATGCATGTTGTATATCATATTGTAGCCCATGTTGAAAATTTTTTGAAAAATGGTAATTCTTTTGCTCTTGTTCCATGGTAACTGAACAGGCCTCTGAATGGCTAACTGCTACCATTAACTTGCACTTTCACCATACTTGGGTAGAAGGTGCATGGGTACAATGCGCAGAAAAAAACCATGAAGCCGGATTTTTTGATATGGTTGCCATGGCATCCAGGAGCTGACCAATTAGGGAACGTTATGCCATAATTCAAAATGGAAGCCCTAATTCAAAAATCCGGGTTCATGGTTCCACAGCCCTTTGGATGCTTAATATCTGTGCCAAATTTCATGTTGATACAACCTTTTGTTTTTGAGTTACGTTCGTTCCCGTTTCATAAAAACCCGATTTTCACCATTTGAGATATTGAGCGAAACGTAATCGAAAATATTAAAAGTTGCAAAAAACTATTAATTTGGCCCACAATTTGGAAATAATTGTTCATTTATTTTAAATATAAATTATTACATTTTTTGAGTGCATTTTGGTGCAAATTGGGGATGATCTAATGGGTTAAATTAATTTTTAAAAAATAATCGTCTTAAATATCACTGGGTGAGTGATAATAAAGAAATACATAAGAAATGCTGTCGAGCTGGAAATTTTGAGTTGGTTTGATGCATAATGAATTTATTAATGTTTTAATAAATCAATTTTGAAAACGCTTGTAATATGTGGTCATAATAATAAAACAATATATTTGATTAAAAATCACAGGGTGAGCACTTTTTACATCCAAAATGTATACAAAAATGCATCGAACGTGCGAGACTTGCTTACTTAAATCGAGCATAAAATTTGAACGGAATGTCCTATTTTCCTCAAACAAAAAGCAAATGAAAGCTGAAAGTGTTCACTTTCCTATCACGCTATAATCTCAATTGTGCTAGTAGACCTCATTTTCTTCAATATGAAAACGTAGACCCCCCTCTTAAATATGACTCCTTTGAAGGTAATGGACATGTTCTGATCGATTTAATTTTAAGAAAGTAATGCATTTCGACTGATTTACCTATTTTTGGACAATTTTTGACCTTTTTTGGCCATTTTGACCCAAAAAATTATAAATTGGAATGACTTCCATTATTCACTTAAATATGACTCATTTGCAGGTAAATGGACATGTTATGATAGATTATTTGAAGAAAGGAATGCATTTCGACTGGTTTACATATTTTTGGACAATTTTTGACCTTTTTTGGCCATTTTTTATCCCAAAATTAAAAAATTAAATGGCCAACACCCCAAACGCTATTGTATGTTCCATGAGGATGCGAATCCACATGGTTGGATGTTTGTAACAAATTACGCCGTCAAAACTTTTTCTGAGCACTTTTTGCTGTAATGGCCGGCCGTCTATGAGGTCTTCTGTACTTAACTTTTGTTTTCACAGGCGCATGTTTGTTCACTAGACTACTAAGGATACTGTCATATTGTTCAGCCAGGAGGTCAACATTTGCCTCAAGGGATAAGTTTGCAACAGAAGCATTAATGTCCTCCTTGACCAAATTGATGTTGATATTTCGCAGGTGACGTACTTTAACTACTTCCTTAGAAGCAGTTGGGCGGGCAAAATTGGCAGTGCAGGTGACTGCAAAGTGGTCAGATGGAAGAATGGACTGAATGGATATGTTATCCACGAGTGAACAATCCTCTGGTGTGATTAACAAGTCAAGGGTATGGCCCGAGATGTGAGTTGGGCTGTTCACATGTTGGCATAGGTTTGCGGACTGAAGACGATCGCGGAATCTTGCAGCATCATGATCTTCAAGAACGTCCACATGCAAATTGAAGTCACCGGTGATCATGAGGTTCTCATTCTGTGCTGAGGTTATTAACTCCAAGTAAGATGAGAATTCATTAATAAAAACTGATGCGGTTGTAGGGTTCTTTTTACTGTAATGCAGTCTATAATACTATGATGAGACGCATGGATGCAGAGTGTGATGATACTGTAACGCTGAGAACTTAAGATCAGGTCATTCGGTTATTAAGCTTTTGTCTTAATACCACATATTTTGTATTCAGGAAATAGTTCTACCAGCAACGAGATGGGTGTGCTATGGGTAGCCTGTGTAGCCCTTTGGCAGCGAATGCTAGGTATGGAACATTTTGAGAATTAGCATCGGCCCCGCACCAAACACGTATTTGGTACCTCTACGACAACTTGTGTAATTAAACCGGCACATATCGAGGAGTTCACAAATCTCATCAACAGTCAGGACCCTAGTATCAAGTTCCCACGGAAGAAAGAGGAAGAAGGGCAACCTTGTTGAATGGTGTTGTGTACAGCATAGCTTTGACACCCTGTATATTGAGCGTAAGCTCGAAAAGGGGCTTAATGAACATAAGTCAACATAAATTCAAGATCTCTTCAACAGGAGCAAATGAACACTATATTGCTTGGGAAAACGAAAACAATTGTTTTGTATAGGGAGCCAAAAAAAGGGGAAACGACATCATCGCCTTTATCACCTGGTTTAAGACGTTATCAAGATCGACGACGTCATCGGAGGTTGCTCATTAAAACACCACTGGGAACAACTGTTTTTCAGCGGAGCAACAACATACGCTGACGACGCTGGTTGAGATGTTGGCTGTGTGGAGGTGAAAAGAAAGGTTGTTATCAGTAAGTACGCCATCAAATAGTGTTTACCTCACCGATGTTCTGTTATCAATTTTTAGTTTAATATTAATACCTGGTCTTGTAATATGTGTATCTTTGGCGATCATAAAATTTGTTTAGCTATATTTAGAGTCAGTTTATTAAGTTTAAACCAATTATAGATAATGGACATTCATTGATTCAATGGAAGCTCATTGATGTATATTAAGAATTTAAGAGAAGGGGACCCAATACGGTGCATTTTGTTACACCGCAGATGATATTGGAGGGCGGAGAGGATTTGCCATTAACCCTAACGTCTTTTTCGAAAAAAAAATACCAACCTGACGATCACCGCAAAAAAGGGAGGTAGCGTTACTTGTCTTGTTAGATCTATGGCCAATTTCTCCCTAAAACAAGGCAGGGATCCGCTCTGTGATTTTTGAAAAGTGGAAAAACGCAGTTAAGGGACGTTAGGGATATGAACCCAATTGTTTTCTTTCAGATAGGTAGATTGATATCGATTAATAAGACCTCTTATGCCATAAAGAATCAATTTGTTTACAAAGATGGTGTGGTTTAATGTGTCGAACGCCTTGCTTAAATCGAGAAAGATTCCAAAGAACAAAGCTTGTTATCCAAATCCACTGCTACTAGAGGTCATTCATTGGTAATCCTTTTGGGACGGAATCCAAACACTGGTTATGACAAAGAATGTTATGTTGGAAATAAAATTTAAAAATCTGTTATACATAATCTTTTCCAAGACCTTTGAGCACATAGTTGTAGTGGGAATCGCCAACTTTGAAAATATGAATGACGATAGCAAGAAACTTTGAAGGAGCAACGAGTAAAGAACGATTAGTAAAGAACGTTTTGAAAAAAATGAACAGAGTATTTATGACCGTGTTCCTGTGCCAAATCTGATTTGCAAATTCAATTGTCTCGGTTTGGAATTGCAATTTGTATTTGAACAAATACAATTCCAGTACAGCAGCCTGTGGGATCTTTGATACAAAATTTGCTCGTAACACTAACACAATATAAGAATTACTTACAAAACCCTGTCCTATGCGGGTTTTTTTTTTTGAGGATACTAGTGAACCATAAGAAGTTTAGAATGCGCACTCATTGACATTGAAGTCGTTCAGTGAAATAATTTCATTGTTTTATCTGCTTCACTTTCAGGATGATATTCAGCGTTTCTTCACAGAATTTGGATTCAAATCAGGAGCCGATGCTCTTGATTGCCTCACATTCCTATCAAAAAAAGGGGCTTCTAAAGTACATCCCATCACCCGAAGATTACTTGAACAGAACTTCTATCTGTTTGTCTTGCAATGATATGAAGGCCTTTTTTATTACACTAATACAAGCGTCCAGGTAATAATCATGATCACAAGTTTTTCCCATTTATCCTTCACTTCGAAGAGATGGCCAAGGCAAACCTTTTATCCAAACCCAATCAGACATATCTGGACAAGCAACGTCCCCGTCCTTATTTTATTGACCACCCCTTATCAGCTTACCTTAATGAAACTCAGCACAGGACATCGCCTTCAGCAGGACCAAAAGCTTGACAAATAAGTTGTCCTCAACATCTTTCTTGCTAAACATTACCTTTGGTCCCCTGAAGGAAAGGTGAAAATTTTCAAAAGAAAAAAAATTGACCATAAATGTTTTCCCTCAGTACACGCATCTGTACTCTTCATGTGAAGATGTTGGAGATCTAATTAGCCAGGCCTGGTTGCTTCCGCATGACGCTCGACCACAGCCGTTGGTGTACATAGACGTTCAGCCACTTGTATCCGTCATTGACAAAAACGATAATTAAGTCGAAGCCAATGCAATTAATCTGTCTTAATTGAAAGATAGTTTTGTACTGATTACTGTAGAAATTTTGGAAATTGAAGAAAAAATTGTCCCCTGTTGAAAAAAGCAGCAAAACTAAGGCATTGGAATTCTGCTGAAAATCCAATATGGCGGCTATGATATGGCTTAAGATAGGCATTAACAAATGTGGTCAGAAATGATAACTAATTTACAGCCATGCAATTATTATGTCTTATTTGAAAGATAATTGTAAACAATTAATTACAGACTTAAAAATGGAAGACAAAATGCCCTTTGGTTAAAAAGCCGGTCAAATTGTTGTATTTCATTTAAATCCAATATGGCGCTATGAAACAAATGTCCTGCGTCTAACTTCCTGTGCGACAACAACTACCCAGCAGGGCACCATATGCAGTCTATAGTGCCTTGATCATCTTTTCTATCAGATCGAGAAACATTGGAAATTACTTTAGAACTCATTCAACTTTAGAAATGAAATGCTACAATTCCCTCCAAAAATTACAATACATATTACAAGATTTTAAAGCTACCTGTTTACAAAAGGCCTGCATCTTGAATTTGAGTAATATTACTTGGATAAGAAAAACATTCTGTTGTCCTGCAAAGAGCGGTGAAGGGGTCCTTTTGATTGAATCCGAATAATCATGATCATGCGCCTAGGTACTGATGCAGGATCCACGAGTTTTCCACGCATCTTTCACTTCGAAAGAAGATGACCAGAATGCGAACTTTTTAATCCAAACCCAACTAGACAGCTATCTGTCAACATCGCCTCAACTGAGGACCAACGGCATTAGAACAATAAGTTTGCCATCACACGCTTTCTTGTCGAATATACCTTTGGTCGCCTGAAGCAAAGATGAAGAATTCTGAGGAAGAAAATTATCATGAACGTGGAATTCTCATTCCTTAGTACAGTGCGCTTCGTATAATATATGTGAGAGTTCGGGGGGGGTGCACCAATAGCGTTAAGACTGGTGCTTCGAATCGACAACTTCCTCCAGCATAGGCGGCAACGTCCCGTTGTCCACCCTTTCGAATCAGAGAAGCATTGAAAATTATATTTAGAACGATTGGACTTTAGAAAACGGAAATGCAACAATCCCCCAAAATTACAAAACATTACATGAATGATCTATTACCAAAATGCCTGCATTGTGATATTTGAGTAGTGAAATTGTGTCACTGTGCATTCAGATTGAAGGACTTGTGTTACGGTGTTGTTTCTCAACCAAGGAGTGCGCCCACCTTTGGGTTGTGGGCTATAATGCACGAAGCAACTTTAAACAAAAAAAAAAAAAACAATGCATGACCTACGTATTTTAATCATGGGAAAAGAAATCGTTGCGCTGGCATCTTCTCCTGGTTGAGTCCTTGGGCGGTAGCGAAGGAATCTCTCGTTGTTCGTTACCCAAAACGATAGGCCTACCTTTGAAACAGGACGAGCATTTTGATTCATCGTAAATAAATCATCATGGACAAACATTTTGTTCCACATTATCCATATTCCAATGCTTGGATTTTGGGAAAAACTACATGGTAAGTTCAAACTTTGAATTCCTCAACATCTGGTTGACAATTGTCCATGCTAAGATGAACCAGGACCCTATTAACGCTCTTAAAGTGTTAGCCTCTATCCGATATGACTTTTATAGGTTCTAAAAAACAAATTAAGATAAAATGTCCAGTTCGGAACTCTACCCTAGCGTAGTATGCCTTTACGGTTTTTTCTAAAACTGGGAGCATACCCAACACGCCTCTATACGCTTGACTTTGCAAACCGCAAGAGAACTATTATTTGTCAAAAATAAGTGGACATTATTTCCCATGATGACAAACAATGGTTACTTTTTCCTGCTCTTCAAAATGACAACGTAGGTAATTGAACATGAGATGGCGTAACTCTAAATCACCCACCCCCCCCCCCTTTACCAAATCAAAGTTTTCCTCTATCCAAAAGAGTTACAGAATATCATTAAAAAACATTAGACCAGTTGCATGGTCCACAATGTTGGCTAACTTGTGCTAACAAGGCAATACGTGTATGTTGGTCGTTGCAAGCGTAATCATGTAAAAAATTGGGTCTTATGGCAAAAGTTAGCATCGAACGAACTCTGAGTAAGGTATAATATATTGCTTTCAGCCACTGCACCATTGTATAAAGTTAGATCAATTAATACCTCTCAAAATACGCATGAATTCGTTTATATTCATTGGTAGATAATTGAAACACCAAGTATTATGTACACAGTATATGAAGTTGGATTAAAAAACCACATACTCTCTCAGTTGGCTTCATAACGTTTCAGCCGTTCTCCACGAATTGGATTTCCTAGGGGAGCCACGAAGCTATTGATGGAACTCGCATTCCTACCAAAGCTCCTGAAATATCACCCATCACGCGAAGATAACTTGAACAGGAAACTTCATTCGTTGTCCTGCACGGAGTGGTGGAATGGCTCTTTATTGACACCAATATCAAGCGCCCATGTACTATATATGATCCACAAGTTGTCCAGATTCGTTCACTTCGAAAAAAAATGGCCAGAGGCAAACCTTTTAATCCAAACCCAACTAGACAGCTATCTGGTACACGTTTATTCCATCTCTTATTTTAAGGTGACTCACTGACACAGCCTTATTTTCGCTTACTAACCCCTCGTCTACCGAAGGGGGGGGGGTGGTTACCAACCCCCCCCCCCCTTCAGGTTTTTTTTCCCCGGCTTGCTACAACCCCAAAAACCCCCCTTTTTTTGGTGCCAAATTATTTAATTTAATTAGTGTCATATTGACATGTTTTTCGCTCCTTTTCCCTTTTCATCCAAAAAACCAACACTACCCCGACCGATACAGGGTATAGGTAAGAACAGGGTGACACCCAAATATGGATAGTGGGGAGTGGTACCACCCCCTCCCCCTTCGGAAGAGGAAGTACCAACATGCCTAAACACACACAGGAACATGCACAGACACTTGATTTTGGTACCAATAGAATAGCTATAGGCCTCTTTTATTGATACCAAAAAATTATGAGTACCCAACATTGCTAGCATTAACGCTCACAATGACGTCATAAAGTCGCATGTCACCAAAATGGCCATTTCCATTAGACAAACACAGTGGAAAATTAAATTTTTCGCCAAAAAGGTTAGGAAAATCGGATTTCCATGCGGTTTTTGACTGAATGACAGCACTTTTGAGCTATTAATAGGTGTTGAGTCGCTAAAATTGCGAATATCAATTTCCACCCTAAATTCAGTTATTTTCGGACTTTCCATTCACATATGGACATCATGGGACGTCCAAATGGGGATTTGTTGTACTATTGTCCAAGGAAAGAAGGAAGAAAACTCTAGTATCCTTTGGTTACCAAATTTACAGGGAATAGGGGGTTCAGTAAAACGAAAATCACAGGGGGGTGGAACCCACCCCCCCCCTCCCTTCGGAGTTTTGTTACAAAAAAGGCTCAGGTAGACGAGGGTTATGGGAAAACCCTACACAGGACATTCGCCTCCAATAAAGGGACAAAGGAAATTTAACCAATGGCGGCTGCCATCAACACGCTTTCTTTTTGAACAGCCGCCTTTGGTCTCCTGAAAGAAAAGTGAAGAATTTAAGTCAAGAAATATAATAACTTACATTATCACCCTTAGAACCCATGGTCTGCATTCATTCAAGATACATATGAGAGTTTGGAGATCCATTTAGACAAGCCTGCGTTGTTTGCCCATCGACAACACTAGCCTTCTCGGGTCAGAGATGCATTTGGGAATTATAGAACGCAATTGGAACTTAGAAATGAAATGCGAACATTTCCAAAAAATTACATTACAAGATTTGAAAGCTACCTGTTACAAAAGGCTTGCATCTTGATATTTGAGCAATCAAATTGTGATCACTTTTCATTTTGATTGAAGCCTGGTACAGTGCTTCCCAATCTGAGGGCGCGACCCACTTTGAGGTCGTGGGCTCAATAGAATGGGGCCGCGATGCTACTTTGAAAAACGAAGTATGACCTGCAAAGTTTATTTGAATTAGGAAATGATGAAAACTCAAAGTGTTCCTCTTTCAAAAAGACAAGACCTTATTTACTGATATCAATTTAAAACAAATATTTGATTGGGCTCAATGTTGGCACAATGCAAATAGTCTATGTTTGTTGCCCCAAGTTTATCATATAGAAATTAGGTCTATGGCAAAAAGGTAAGCGAACTATTCTGAGTTAATAATATTTTGCTGTAAGCCATTGCACCATTGTACTGAAAGTGAGTGGAATTAATACCTCTCAAGAATAATATCCAATGAATTCGTTTATATTCATTATGTATGCATCATGAACCACCAATGTTATCTACACATTAATGAAGTTGGCTTTAAAAACGCATACTGTCATTTGGCTTTAGGATGACGTTCAGCGGCGGCAGCGTTTCCTCACAAACTTTGGATTTCCTCAGGTAGCCGGGGCTATTGATGGAACTCACATTCCTATCAAAGCTCCTGAAGTATCACCCATCATCCAAATATTACTTGAACAGGAAACAAAACTACTCTGTTGTCCTGCAATGAGTAGTGAAGCGCTCTTTATTGTCACCAATATCAAGCGTCTAGGTACTATGTATGATCCACAAGATTCCCAGTTATCTGCACTTCGAAAGGTACTATGTATGATCCACAAGAATTCCAGTTATCTGCACTTCGAAAGAAGATGGCCAGAGGCAAACCTTTTAACCAAACCCAACTAGACAGCTATCGGTACAAGCAATTTCACCTCTTATTTTAGGTGACCCAGCTTACCTCTTATTAGCTAACTTAATAAAGCCCTACACAGGACGTCGCCTCAACTGAAACCAAATGCATTTGAACATTAAGTTGTCATCAACACGCTTTCTTGTTCCTTTGGTGGCCTGAAGGAATCGGAGAAACATTGGAAAGTTACTTCAGAACGAATTGAACTTTAGAAATGAAATGCGACAATTTCCCCCCAAAAGCACAATACATTAAAAGATTTGAACGCTACCTGTTACAAAAGGGCTGCATCTTGATAATTGAGTTATCAAATTGTAATTACTTTTCCTTCAGATTTTCTGATTAAAGACGGTTTTCCAACCTGAAAGGCGCGACCCACTTTGGGGTCGCGGGCTCTTAAGAATAGAGGCCGCGATGCTGCTTTGATAAACGAAGCATAACATACAACGTTCATTTGAATAATTCGGAATAGAAATCATGAGAAATCAAATTGTTCCTCATTCAAAAAGAGACCAGACCTTATTTACTGATATCAATTTAAACATTGATGGAATCAATGTTGGCTATTACAAGTTTATGGCATTAAGTATTTAAAACGGAACCAAGTTGTTCCAACATTGACAAGTATCAAAATTCAAAAAATGGGACCAAAATATTGCCTGTGTTTTATATCTGCAACATATGGTGAAGCCGCAAGTGTTCAGGGAAAAACTGTTATTAATAGACTATATATAGTAATTTAAACTAATGGAATCAATATACCATTAAGTATATTATATTTTTATACTATTGAACATATTCCCAATGCACCGAAGTACGGCCACCAATAAGCTCAGCAAAGATGGCTCCAAGACCATGCACAAACACGCACTCACAGGTGACAAACACCACCACAGAAGTCAGAAGCAGAAAAATAGGAACCCGTCTCTAGCACTAACGTAAAATCAAATTACTATAAAGCAGGTGTGGCAGGAGATTAGTTTCACGTCTATGGAGCCCGACTATGATACCTGCCGGATTATGGTTACTTTCACACCTGCCCTCGAATTTGGTAGGCGTTCCTTCCAACATGGGGGGGGGGGGCCATTAGGGCTAGGGCTAAAATTAAAGACCTACCCAAATAATTTTACTTTCCCAATTACCAATCTCTATGGTCCCAGGGACAGAGATGATAAACCTACTACAAATTTTTATGGGACATTCCATTAAAATAAAACAGGGCAAGAAAAAAGAATACAATACCAGTGAATCATTAGTGAAACTATTGATTGCAGTCAGTGTCATGAATTAGATTCACACCAGTCACCTGGATTTTCTATTACTCTCTGAAAAATCAATAGTTACTAATGATGTCATCACCAACCAAAAATATGAATGCTTTTCTCCCATCCTTGTGGAATTGACACAAACCACATCAATTCTATTTGCATTTCCTGGGACCTTTAATAGTCACGTGTGTGTGTGTGTGTGTGTGTGTGTGTGGTGTGTGTGTGTGTGTGTGTGTGTGATTTCCCTAAAAAATCATCTAAATAATGTATTGAGTAATTTGATCCTAATCCTTTTTAATTAATTTGGACGATTTTTGTTATTTTTCTAGGGTATGTTCATTAAATTGGTGTATATTAAAGTGTACTTTTTGTATTAATTGCCTGGTGATATTGCATCGTGTAATTGTATAAGTTTGTTGCATAATTGTACTTTAAAGAATATCATTGAAGTTGCAATAATCGTATTTTTTTTTTTTAATTTGACAATTTTAATGGATTGATTTTCACAAAATTAAGCAACTGTAAGAGCATAGCTCAATTTTATTAAAAAATACCTGATTTTTTTATTTGATTTTTATCTTGTTTTTTAAGTGTAATTCTTTCTGAAATTGATGCTTTAAAACAAATAATAATAATATACAATCATTTTCTTGGGGGGGGGGTAGGTACCTTTAAAGTTTTGTGTTCCTTTAAAATAGTAAAACAATGTCATTGCAATTATTTACAAATGAATTATTGCATAGCGGTGTGCGCGTGGGTGTAGTTTCTTTGCTTTTTTTGTTTAATTGGAATGGCAAGAAGTCTTAAAATGAAAAGTTATTTAAAAAAAAAACGTGTTTTATAAAACAGATTAAAACAGTTCTTTTAGGTTGGGTCTGAATATCTCAATTAAAGGGACATAATGGCCAGAAAAAAATTGGACCCTAAGAAAGGGCCCCTTACTGAAATCACTTCACGAGTTTGCAAAACAATTTGGGATGTTTATATTCTTAAAACAGTAACAACAGGAAGAGTTCCAGGGGGAGGGGTGGGCACGTTGTGGAAATTTCTGGAACAAAGATGCTGACATTGCTACCAAGATTTCCAAAACTTGAAAAGCATGTTGGCATCAGCTCACCGACCATTCTATTGTATGTGCTAATCCGGCTAATCCACCTTTAACTTGCCAGATCAATATCTTACTACCAAACAAAAGTACAAGCCCGAAATCCCGGCACCCACCTCTATTTTTTCCTTGTAAAAGTAGATATAGTGCCAGCGGGGGCCACCAGAAGGGGGGGCTCCATAGGGGGACGAAAACGGAATACAGCGTGAAACAAATGTTGCGTGAAGGGTCAACTGGAATCGATTGCCCTATTGTTCACCATTGTTCCCGGACTATGAGAACGCCGGGACGATAATTACTCTACCCCGATGCTTGTTATTTCAAAAAAAACGGAAGCAGCGGCTCCAAAGTTACGGTCAATCAAAGCCGGAAATCCAACGCAATTCTGGTAAATTGATTTTTATGACAACAAAATAAAATGAATTTTATTGTTTTTTCAAGCGGCGAAATTAACTACAAAATGTAAGCCAGATTTGCAATCAAAGTACCACCAAAAATTGTGGGAAAATTAAAAATTTTAGAATGTTAACCGTGTACTTAATTTGGCATAATTTAAAACAGTTGCTCTAGACTGAAATGTGTTCTCAAAATGGACATTTCAATTATTCCGGTATCATATCTCAAAAATGGAAACCATGTATGAAGCTGTAATCGGAATGAAAAATTAGCCCTATACATGAATTTAGGAATAAAATAGCCCTTTTTGATTTTTTTTTAATTAGGAAATTAAAACCCTTTTTCCCAAATTAGAGGCAGGAGCACCCCGGAATAAAAACACTAACTCCAAGAGGGCCGCCCATTATTATGCAAATGAGATGACCTTGGAATTATTTTTTTGCAAATCGTCTATTTTCGTACAAGTGTTAACATATCCTAAATATGAAGCTTGGAACAATAAAAAAAAATGTTTTATGGGAGACCCCATTACCTTAATTACTCTTACTCGCCGCGCTGGTCACCTAAAAGCAAGAATTCTTGGAGCCACGATTTGAGTGAAGGATTATTATTGATAATGCCAATTATGCATATACCTTATTTAGACCCAGGAGTGGGTTGATACGGAAGCATTAGCAATTTCTTACATCCGTTATCATCAAGCTGTTTTCGTTATCTAAGTCTTAATTGCTACCGCTGCTTAGAGGAGAGCATTAATAATACCGTACCAACCCCACAAATGGCTTTTATGCCACAGCTTTTATCGTGAAAAATAAATGTTAAACATCCCCCCTGGCATCAAGAAAAATCACCAAATTTCTAATAACAAAATTCCGCCATCATGGAAATCTCCGGTAGTGCATTACTCAAAGAGAATTTGATTCTGGATTTTATCAATTTTAATGGGCTGTATACAGTTACATTTCCCCAAAGGTAAGTACAGGGACTGCCCCACAAAACATACCTTCAAGATAATTTTTAAACGGACTTCGGTTATCCTGATATTAAAAACACCATTGCCAGTGAAACTCAACGTCAAGACCTTCTTTATCAAAAATAAAATATAAAAAAAAAATGGTATAAGTTACTGCTTCTTCTTAAAGATATAACGTATTTATTATAGGCTAGAGCCGAACAAAATTGCGCGTATCAGGAAAGGGCAAAAAAAACGACACTTAATGCAGAATCAAGGAGCCCATGGCCTACACAAAATTGCATGATAAGCATTTCTGGAATGGTAGCGATATCCAGGAGGGGTACACCTAGGTTACACAGGGGGGGCGGGATTGTTTTTTTTTTTTTATTTTGTTTTTTTTTTAAATTGCCTTTCTCGATCATGTTGAAAAGTATACCACATTCGTCTGATCATAGGATCCCAAAAAGGTATTAGTTTGTACTACTTACACCGTAAATGTTTGGAGTTAAGGTGCGTTATTGGGGTTCAGCTTTGTTCATCTTCCAGTAACCCGTAAGCGTTATACCCCAGTGAACGGAGTGTTATTTGGAGATTAAGGATAAGGAACAGTGATACACTTGTGCTTCCATAAGCGGTAGATTAAATCTAGTATTGTCAAAGAGCTGGCATTTTATGATCAAAAAAAATGAGTGAGGATATAATTTTCGATCTTACCATCTCTCAGATAATCCTACAGCTCTGCCAGTGCTCTCTCTTCTGGCTGTACTACTTTTTAGAACCTACTTAAGTTGGCAACAGTGACCCAAGACTAAGGCCACCGAAATATGAGTGGGAACTATATAATATAGTCATCAAGAGTCTTCCTTGAGTTGTGGACATCTGAGCAGATAGGTACAGACAGACCCCATGATGGGGTGTGCGTTGTTCAAAAGACTTCATCTTCCCAAGGACAAAGATCAAAACGTATGTTTGCAACTTGCGAATCGCACGAAAATAACCCATTTTATTCCCTAAGAACAGCCGGGATAGGACCCCATCCTTTCATTCTATAAACAATATCACTTAATATGGGTGTTAAAGGAGTTATTTGTTATGTGTTTGAAAATATTTCATGTTCTGTCCTTTGGTATTACACCTTCTTTGCTTATTACGTAGGTGCTCTTTCCCTACAAAATTCTTCTCTCTACATGCAAGAAGATAGAATGCATGATCCTCAAAGCGCGGTAGATCATCCTTTCTATGCGTTGCGATGAATGCAACACATTCAAGAGAAAAATTAAATATCTGGAACCTATTGTAACTGATGCTACAGAAGGAACTTCTTGCAGTGGCTATGGCGGAGCCAGAATTTTGGAGACGGAGGGGCAACCAACGTGCGATGTACCGACATACACACGCAAAATATACCAACAAGAACTTCCCGGCCCGCTTCGCTCGCCGGTGCTGTTTTTTTTTTTCGTGCCTCGGATAAACCTGAGGGGAAAATTTGGACGCACATCAAACATATAACAAACCACATAGACCAGTTAACATCCTATGTCACTTATTTGTTGCTGCGAAAGCCAGTACTGCGAATGTTATGGCCCATAGGATTAAAACTCTAACAGATACAATTGCCCAGTGTGTAACAGTCAGGACCGACACTTATTTCAAGGTACCAGGCCCTAAAACATGTTTTCAAACATGCTGTTAACTGGTCGATGGTAAAGCTCGCATCAGCACCTGATTTTAACTAACGGGGTGCGGACACAAAGAGGGACAAGCCTGCCAATACGCCTTGGTATCACCATGGATGTCTGATGCATCAGATCAACTAAGAATGCCCTTCTTCAGGCCGCTGTGTGGAGGCATTCATGGTGCAGAAAATATGGACTATGACCGAACAGAGCTCTACAAACACTGGTTAAAATGACACCTATACCAAGCTACACACGTGAGTTAGAACATCTCCAGGGAGGAAAATCTTGCCAAAAAGCAATACTTAAGGTGATATACTCTATCTGCACAATGTGTCACAGAGGTAGCATTATTTGCTGGGGATTACTTTCGAGGCCAATGACATTATTCAGACCAGCTCTGTGGAGACGTCCATGTCCAAGAAGACGAGGCAGGCCATAAACTTACCCTGATATGCTTGCGCGAGACATTGGCTTTACTTTGAAGTGGTAACAGCACCACGCCACCCACCCCCTTATGCGGGGTAAAAACGTTTGGTAAAAAGTTCGACCGAAGTCGAAAGAATGAAGATGATCTTCTAAATTATTATAAAAGTGATCATTTCTCTGACTCACGCTAAATATGTTAATCATTGCTTCTCCCTTAATTTCCTTCGGGTGGAAGATTTTATTTTCTTGTTTGCACACAAAATCCTTTTTAAGTTGCCCACCTTTTCAGTATTTTAAAGGTTTTTCACATAAAGATTTTCACATAAGTGTGACAATAAAAATGTGAAAATTATGAAATTTTGCACTAATGAAAAGCTTTCTATCAAAAATGTTCCCTTGAAAGGATCAGCTCGGAAATATTTCTTTGTTCAAAAATTGTGAAATTCTAATTTCCTAAGTCTATTCGTGTATGTTTTATAAGAAATTAAGCAAATGAAATTCGCTTCTCTTTTGACTCTCAAGGCATTTCTGTAGTCAAATACAAGGCAATTAATCTATCGGGGGGTCTTATCTATATGAAAGTACTAAATATTGACATAATAATTGGGCTGCCCCCAAAAAAACCTCTCATTTATATTCGGTGCCTCAAGCAATTGGTTGCACACAACATTACTACCTCACTTGGCTTTATATGAGGGTAGGCTATATGCTGTTCTAAACCCATGTTTTGCTCAATGGTGGCTTTCACTTTTCTTACTACTTTGAAACAGGGGCAAGCGGGACTCCAGCGCGCAAAAGATCAAAATGTGTGTTCACAAAAGGTCAAAATTATTACATTTCCTGGCATATTGAGACATCAGCATGACAAATGATCTAAATTAGTCAGGCAATCTCAGTCTGTAATTATATTCTTTTAGAGGCTGTTCCAAAATACCGCAGCATTGGGACTCCTTCTCTAAAAGCCATCGCATTTTTATGTGCTATAACGTATACAGAATTGTTTTGTTTTTTTGTTTTGCCCGCGTGGATGGGTAATTTCAACATTTAGTATTTTTTCGGACAGGATCTAACAACTATTCACAAGGTTTTCCGCATTTGTTTTGTGTGTTATAGGCCTATAAAATATAGGTTCACCCACTTTACCTACGCAGATTGGCCAAATATCTTCTGCAAAAGGGAACGCCAGTTGTTCCACGACACATGTTGGCGCTGCATATTTCTACCAATAACGTTGCGTGTCGCGCATGTAACACTTAGACACAGAATACTTACACATTGATCTTGGCCCATACAATTTACCGCATGACAGGTCCCTACGATATCACAACGGACAAAGTCTATAGCCCCCGTATTGTTTTGTTACAGCACAATGTTGGTGGACAAGATAATGCATTCCATGACTACAATAAACCACCTGTTAATGAAACCTGTGCAAATACCATGGTAGATTGACAGCTTATTTTAATGTATTGTAGTTTCGATGTGTGTTATACTCACCCTATAGTCAAGATTTTTTATGGCTTTTAAATTTTCAAAATTTGCACGGACTATGTGTTTTTCTTTGTTCTCCAGCTTCTCCTCGATAAACAGTTACTGTCAAAGTTTACTGTGTGCGAATAAAATCTGATTCAGTGGTGTGTGGGGGTGAACAGCAAACTATTCACAGACCGTAATCTCGACGCATAACCCCCGCAGCCGCAGGCGGCAAGTGGCTGTAAGCCTGCCAAAACTAACACGTGGATCGTCATGCTCATTCAGTCCACGTAAGGTATTTAGCCGGCTGACTATGTTGTCAGTTTGTAGACTATTTGGACCCATCTTTGTCTATTCAGCAGGGGACAAATTGAATATTAATTATTTATTTTTTTTAACAGTGTTGAATCTTAAAAAGGAATTTATTAGGGAATAACAGCCAATTTTTGGAAAAAATAAAGATGATGACGTCACGCATTGATTGTTTATTATTTTGCTCGGGGACCCATTCAGGTAAAAATGGACCGTACGTATCCCTACATTGGAAAAAAAACAACCGATTATGGTCATCGTAAGTCGTTTTTGAATCTGTAGGGAAAAGGTAAATTTTGTACTGTTTAGACATAATATACGGTGTCTTTGGAAAAAAATAATCGCACTTTGGGCAGAGGGTCATATGTACAGACTTTGATTTAACATAGGTCGATTTATATATATCGGTACGCCCCCCGAAGAGCACACGTCTCTGATACCGACAAGTTGACCTTGTACCTGACAAACGTGACACCCAAACTATTCATCTCGTTTACCGTTTATAACTACAATCCGGCAAAGCAGCAACCATTCTGTATCTCTGTTGTCACAACATAATCGATCAGAGTGAGACTATACATGGTGGTTCCGTACAGGGAGGGTAGGACACGATCTGCTCGATTTGGGCATTGGGGCTTTCCAAACGGTAATTTGTGAACTGCTACATGCCTTACTATGCAGTCTCGGTCCCAGTGGAATTAAAAAATCATCTCTAAAACCTTTGTCAAAAGATCTTAGTAAGATCATGTAAAATTCAAGAAAAAAATATGAAGTTCCACATCAATCATGCTTTGTTTAAATTACCTGTGCATAACTAAAAACTCAGAACAACTTCCCCTTGGCACAAAAGTAATCTCTTATCAAACATAATACCCTTGAACATACGCGACATGGCTACAGAGCTATGCGTTCTGTAGCCAATGCCACCGATTCACTTAATAGCAAAACAGCCCGATTATAATTAGTATACACCCCAAAACCATGGCACGTCTTGAAGACTAGCGTGTTTTCTTTACATTACATTCTCGATCTGCTGTCCAAACTTTCAAGTAAATATAAAGGCAGACACAACTGGGTTAATGCAGGCTTAACTAAGGTAGGGGGTAACGCAAACAACAAAACACGAGATTCGCAATGAAACCAGATTATGGAAAACTGTACGTTTTAAAATACCGATATTGAACAAAACCCACACCCGAAAACACCGAAATAAAAACGATCAGTTATAGTGTAGTATTTACAAAAGAAATGATCATTACAATGGCACGCTTAAAATTTGAACCATTGTCATAATTAATTGGTGAAGACGCGACCAATATATCAGCTGCAAGGACTGAGTGTCCCCCTCCGGCGAAAAAGAATATGATCAAATAAAGGCGATGCAGAGAGTTCAAACAAATATATATTTTTTGTGTCTAATAGCAAATATTCAAACTAGCAGACTAATAATAGAACCTAGAATGTTCAATTCCAATTTTGAGATGGAATCGGATTTTTAGCTTTCATGCAGTAAAACATGATGTACAGATTAAGTGCCATAGGATACTGTGGTCTAACGAAAATCCGAATCCGGCAAAATTTAACAAAGTTGTGAATTTTCTATATGAAGGACTTCGCATTTGGATTAGCTATTTCACACAGTGATTAGGATATGGAAAAGCATTAGGTATAGGCAAACAAAACAACGATTCGCTTGAAAAATGAGGGCGCCCTCCTCATGAAATCTCTGAGTCGAATATGAGCGACAATGCTCTTATTTGTAGGGGGAAGGACACGACATGCCTCCGATTTGAGCATTGGGGATTTCCAAACCCAGGTAAACTTGTGGAACTGCTACGGCTTTTACTATGGAAATCTCGGTCTTAATAACACTTACAAAATCTTTCTTAAACCTTAATTTCAATATTTTCAATATATCTTAGTATATATCATAATTTGGGAATAAATTATTGACTCAAAATCCGTAGGGTTATAGTGGAAACCCGACTGCAAAATAGTGTATTGCCAATACGGCGGTACGGTAAGAATACGTACAGCCTGTTTCTAAATTGAAAACGTAAATTGAAACCAGGTTTTGAAAATTCTCAAGGGACTGGAATAATACCGAAATGCATTTGGGAAAAGGGGATGCGGCCGTAGCGATTGCGTGTTCCTTTTCCGTGTTTGCGGAGCCACGAAGTACCCGACAAAAACGTTCCATTTTCTCGCTAGGTTCTATAGGTTCAGACCCAATACGGTTATATATTTAAACAAAACATAGTAAACGGGACCCTCTGAGGCAAAAACCTCCATAGATTAGAACCCCTTCGTTTTCGAGATATTTGATTTATTTATTGCTATGCATCCGCTAGACGGGAGGATAACGGTATCTCTCGCGCAGTACTAATTTAGATAATATTTTTGCGGAGTCTGGGAACACAGACGACACACTTTCCGCACCGCCGTTAATTTCCAATAACGGTAATTTAGATTTAAATTTTCGCGACCAGGCCTAGCCGTAAGTCAAGTCTGCGTGTAACCGTCGATATTAGTAAGACTGCCCTCCTACCATTAAGCCTTTGAAAACATATTCCACTATATTATTGATCGATTGTAAACCCCGTAATAATTGTTACGGTGGCATATCGGGTCAAAACGTTGGGGTGCTGATGGCCTTCTCATGCTTGTTACGTATTATAGAGCGTTAATTAGATCGATTTGGATTTATGGCTGTGAAGCCGATGATCTGCGTGCGGGTCTCTGAAAGCGAGCTTATAGTATTCAATGCAGGGCTCTAAAAATATGCACAGGTGCACTCAGAGGTACACCCTTAACGGCTTTACAGGTAGAATTTGTGGACCCCTCCCGTTTAAAGGCCGACTCAAGATTTCCTGATGAGGCGCCTCACATTCCAAAAAAATCGTGTTTTTGCATGTACATAAATGCGTGTCCATATACTAATCACTTAGTGACATGGTAAGCTAAATCGGAGTCTTCATATAGAAAATCACAATTTTGGTTTAAAAATATGCCTGATCCGGATTTTATTATACACAGTATTCACTATGGACTTATAACTACACATAAATGTTTACTCATCAAACGAAAAATCCGATCATCTCAAATTTCGGAATTGTGCATTTAGGTTTACTATCTTTAGAGTTCTAGTTGACTATTTTTCATTATTACACAAAAAAATAATATTTCGAAATCTCTGAGTCCAGACCTTAATATCCGTAGGAGATACCTAATTAAGTGCTATGGAGTTGTCATTAAAGCCAACATCAACATCCCAACCTGATCGTCAATCGATAATTGGGAAAAACACTGTTTTTTTTTTCAAGATTCAGAGAATTAGTTCGCATGTACCGTTTGTGGCCAGGTGAAGGAAACACATTGCCAACCTATTCAGTTCATCCCTCCGCCTGGCCTTTTGGATCATATCTTTGTGTTGAGACATCTGAAAAAATTCATAATTATGTCAACATCTAAATGATATACAGAATACGAGAAGTTTGCTTTAAAAGAAATAAATTACCCGTGGGGCTCGGCCCTCCATATCTATATACGGATGGTTCGGTGGCCAAAACAACACTTTCAGTGTTGGGTGTAGCTTTGTTATCCTGTTTTCAAGTATTTTCCCCCGCCGCCACACCCGCCCGCTCTTCGATTTGAGGCGACGGTGAAAAATTTTGGGTCACGTCGAGCGCAGCGAGCCGAAATTTTTTTTTTTTTTTGGTACGCAAAAGTTCCGCTTTCTGGCAATCCGCACCCCCCCCCCCGCCCCCCGCATAAATTCCTGGCTACGGCCTGCATATATCCCAACGAGATTGTCTGCCGTGTAACTAGCACTGCGATGGGTGGAAGAAGTTGAGTCTTTTGTTGTAATTTTGAGTGATGTTTTCGTGGTCTTCAAAGCCGTTTACTTTTAATTAAACAATAAGATCTTTGGGAAATACAGCGTACATAACAAAAGACAACGCCTTCATGAGCTTGAATACATGTTTAGATCTTCTCCTGGGTTCCGGTCATGTTAACTATCTATGGTAATGAATGTGCGGATAACTGCTCCAAGAAAAGCTGCAAGACTACCATATTGATGTCTCTCTCCCAGTTACTATTCTTTTGAAGTCAAGTCTATCGTCAAAGCTGAGATGAAGAAAGAATGGCAAGATCAGTGGTCATCAGTCAACAATCTTCGTCGCGAAATCCAGAGCCGTCGATCTCCCTTCATATGTTTCATTTTGGGAATATCCAGAGAGATGGAGGTTCAATTTCATCGTTGCGACTTGGAAAGTGTTATTACCTCAACAATTACTTGGCTCTCATGAATAAACAAACCCTGAATGGTCCTGTGTTCTACATGCAGATGTAAGGAGACGTCAAACATCTTTGTAACTGAATGTCCCATTCATACTGTGCAAAGACCGCTACTTAATAGCAGTGGCGTTATATTCCGATCATTTTCAAGGGCTCGTTGGTTGAAAGTCTCCCCCTGTTAAGAATTCTTGCATTTTATTAATCAGTGTATAGAGCCGTTAAGGGGTTACCTGCACTTGTATAATTGTTCTTCTCTTTTTTCTATTACTGGTCTGGCGTGTGTGTCAGATTTGGTGTTGATCGTAGGGCCATGCCTGCGGGATATGGTGACTTGAGGAAAATCTTAGTCTACGGGGTCCGGGGCCCTTAAAGGGTGGACATACAGCACGCCCAGTAGGTGCTGTTTTTTGGTAGGGTTTTATACTGTAGGTTTATGGATTTCCAGGTTTGGCACGCCGCACAGTGGGCCAGAATGAGGCAAAGTGTGCCAAAACTCAACATAAATCACTCTCTTTGCAAAGCCTGTAACTCTCATTGTAGGGCCATCTTAGGGGTTGGGAGGCCTGTCAGAATTCAAAATGTATTACAATAGTATGATGACGTCATCAAAATACGTGTTTGATTGGTCGAAATATTTTTTCAAGAGTAAATCCAGACCCATATACCAACACCAAAGGACTGATTACAGGCATAGGGTTGGTTGACCCAAGTAAGTATCGATTTGTATTAAAACATTTTTGAAATTCCTATGACCCGTCATTCAAATACTGTTTTTATTGAGCGAGATATTTTCAAGATTAAAACAAGAACACATAGAATACTTCGGTTGAATGGCATGGAATAGGGTTTGGTGACCCCAGAAATCGAGTGGAATCATTTTTGAAAATCCTATGACGGTCATCAAAAGCCTGTTTTGTGATGTGTTCGAGAATATTTTTTCAAATTTAAACTCAGGCCAATGGTTGATTGCAGGATTAAGTTGTGGGTGACCCAAGGAATCGAGTATTTGTAGTTCCTATGACGTCATAAACTGCTGTTTTCCTGATTGTCGAGAATATTTCATTTTCTCTGAGTTGGTTCCTCATACAATGATTCTATGTGTTCAGATTGCAAACGATTTCGTAGTAGATTTTTTGTTATTAGTAAGTATTATCTTTTCCAGATATCTGTGTAAATTAAAGGCGGAGATATGACGAATATCCTACGCTTATATAGGTACTGTCATTGTAAGCGTATTGTTACATGTCGTCTACGCATATCACGGTCTTTGCTCTAACACGTCACCACGTGGCATTTTTTTATTCCTATTTTTGGTCCGTACCGTGCATCATAAACAGCCCTAGCGTTGAATACTGCAAGTAAATTTGGTATCATTATAAAAACAATCTTTTCTAAAGACGTCTGTATCGATTTAGAGGCGGAAATCGACGGAAATCATAACTTCCGGTTAATATTTTCAAACAATGATGATTTTCAATAGATTGTTCCGACGTTTAGGGATTAAAATTTCTTGAACGGGAAAATTGTGTTCACCTTATCTTAATATATTATTCTACTTTCTGCAAAGAAAGACTTTTTAGCAATATATAGAAGATATAATTAAAATTACAATTAAGAGAATACACGAGTTTGTTTATTGCATATTGATGTTTTTTAGCTTGAAATAATTTTAGATGCAATTCTGAACTTTAACTGGGAGAATATGTAACTTCAAAAATAACTACAACAGTTGAAAAACTTTTGGAATATCTTCTTGAGAGCACCTTTTTCAAATATCAATAAAAATTTTAAAAAGGCATGGTCGCCCAAATTAAGGTTTTGGCACACTTTGACTTCAGTCTGGCCCACTGTGCGCCGCTAGGAAGAGACCGTTTCTTTTTCATTAGTACCTGAATTATTGTTATTTTTATGACCTTAAAGCTTCGTATGCTGATCCTGATAGCAACCAGTTTATCTAATTAACTGTTTGTAGTATAGGTGTCATTGCGCATTTCTTGTACACTTTATAATGATTCTGCGAACTGTTATATTACAATCTTGCAATATGATTCTTTTGTCTTTGTTCGTATATTTGTCTATAAAAAAGGTTTTGTTGTTTGTTGGCGCAAATAGCCTAATTATTTAAGGGCGCCATTAAAATCCACAACAACACCAACAACTTGTACTGTTCTTTGCTCCGATCAAAATGTTATAGGAAGTAATGTATTCCGTACGGGAGTTATAGTCTTTGAGTCTTGATGATAACTATGAGGTTGTCCGCCCGAATCCTATGTTTGCTTGTAGGCTTAATAAAAGTTAAAACAAAGTGGTATTTCCAAGTTCTATTCGAATGTTTATCCAACTGAATGTATCTATCGCCATATTTGTCTAGCAGAACAAGCATTACACCGTTGGTCCAACCGAATCCATCCGGTAAGTTGAGAGTAATGTCTTTGAATGAACGGAAAGTACCCTGTAATTGAAGCAATGTAAATTGTGTAATCATTATACTATTCTAAGTATCATACTTGTAAAGTTGAATCCACAATGTACGTTTTCACCTACTATATTCAGTTTAATGACATACCTCAATCGCACCAAAAGACGCTCACCATACTTCTTTAGAGCTAAAACACGACTATCAGTAGCGACAAATATGGATAATGTTGTGAAATGTCCTTTGCAAAAGAAAACAACAACACCAACAAACACACCACTGCATTTTCATTAATTACTAAGCAAACACATTGCTTATGCTTAATGTGGAATAAGGTAACTGATATCCAGTATTTATCGTTTCATGTTATAATGAATTCCGAGTATGGCGTCCACCTAAGAAACTCAAACGCCATGCGCCAAATTATGCTCGCTGTTCGTTAAAGGAGAACCTGCCCTAGACTAATTTAATATCTATACGCTATAAAATTTATTGAACACATGTCGAGTGGTTTCATGAAAAACGGAAGTATACTAACCAGAAAAAATGAATTACAACATTTGTCTGACCACGCGCGATTTGAAATTCGCCTGGTGTATATGGGATATGTATACGTGTTTAGGCGATACGGACGGCACAGTATCGTCATACACCCTTCACTACATGATGCATTCATACTGTGTGATTTGGCTATGGCCTGTAGGACTCAAACTCCTTCCGGTATCGCTAACACGTTAAACACTAGCGGCGGTTTTTAAATAGCGCATGTTCCGACAAGATGGTTTTACGTCATATTATGCTACAATAATTTCGTTTTTCGATGAAACCACTCTATCTGTGGTCAATCATTATTTTATGCAACTATATTGTATATATTTTTCGTTGTACGGTTCTCCTTTAAGAGGATCTACGGCGGTGCGGAAAGGGTGTAGTCTGTACAATACAAAACAGAAAAAAATATTCTCTAAATTAGTACTGCGCCGAGAGATTAACGTTATCCGTCCGTCATAGCGAATGCATGCAAATTAAAACTAATCCACAATATCTCTGGAAAACGAAGGGGTTCTCATGGAGATCTTTTTTGCATCAGAGGGTCCGTTACTATGGTTTTGTTTTAAATATGTACCGTAATTGGGTCCGAACCTATAGAACCTAGCGAGAAATTGAACGTTTTTTGTCGGGTACTTAGGTGCTCGCAAACACGGACAAGTGAACACGCAAATTCGCTACGGGCCGCATCCCTTTTCCCCACAATGCATTTCGGGATTATTCCAGTCCCCCCTCTTTTTGAGGATTTTCAAACGCGGTTTCAATTTACGTTTTCATTTTTAGAAACAGGCTATACGTACTTACAGTACCGCCGTAGAGGGTTCCCGCTAGCTGTTGGAGTTTCATGATTAATAAAAACAAAAAAGTGTACCATCTGGACGTTCGATTACAACAGGGACGATAAAAGCATAAAACCAAAATTCAGGCACAATCTAGAGATTTTTCGTCAATATTTATTTTTGCCTACTGACTAGTGGTGGAACGCAAGGGAATAAGGTATACAAATTTGGCACGTTTCAACGTTATATGTTTAATTAATAAAATTCGAACTTTTAACCTCAAAATAGATATCGCCAAATAACTCCTGTTACCTTCGAAATCATCAGTGTTTCTTCACCAATCAAGTACGAAAAGCCTACATTTTAGGCCCGTATTTCTTGAATGTCCATATCAAAGATATAGCTCTAAAACTTTATGGTGAAATGATTTCTCTGATCGTTTTAACAAAATTCAGAAACTGACACAAATTTTGCTAAAACAAAAGAAAACAAAACAAACAAACACAAAACAAAACGAAGAAAAGAAGAATTATTAACAAAGTAAGGAACTCAAATTAGTATTCGTAAGTTAACACCGGTTATGATAATACTGGCATGTTTAGTAAATGTAACAAACATATTTTTGCAGACTTCTAATGCAAATTTGGATCTTTGTAGGTAAAATACAAAAACCGTCCACCGGGCAAATGAAAAAAAGGTCGAGCATTTCTCTGTTTTCGACTAAAAATCCATGCCGACCATTGTCAAAATAATTCACATCATATGTACGCGCAGCTTTCGCTATACATCTTCCAATCTTCTCGTACATGTCGGAGTTAATTTCAAAACAATTTTATTGTTATTTTGTATATTTTGGTTTAACAATAATAACCATTTGTTCAAATCCACAATCAGGAACCGGTGTGAAAGTAATATTATGTCCGCCCGGAGCCATTGTCCGGGCCCATAGACGACAACGGAATAAAGCG
>JAMKCH010039575.1:0-13533 GCA_023653785.1 Ophioderma brevispina | reverse complement strand
TCCACCCTCCCCTTCCCTAGATCAGCGCCTGCATGTGAAGACGCTTTGATTTGATCTTCTTTATTTATTTCAGGCAGGTGAGGTCTAATGTATAAAAGCTTACAACAACCATGCAAAAAATATTCAATTCGAAAATCTTGGGGCGCAATATTTCCATGTGCCAGTTGTTGTTCTTTTAAAAACGGACGCTATTCTCTGCGGACAAAATCCTCCAATCTCAGCCAACATAAACCCCACATCTGCTGACAATCAAAAAACACAATCCTTTTCTGCATCCAAAATCCTCGCCATTTCAACAATTAGCGCACTTTTTGTATCCTTCTCTTTCTGTCGCCCTTTTAAGATTGTCGCGGGGTAACATTTCAGCATCAAGATTCAATTCTCCAGGTGTAGGAAAACATAACAAACAGCGCAGGTTGTCTCGCGGGCCATCCAGTATTCTAAACTTGGTATTTCAGTGGTGGGGTCTCTATTTTGGCAGTGAATGTATCAACAGGATAATGGCTTTTGTGACATGAGGAGAGGTTGTTCTAAATGATTTACAGTGGTTGTCACTGGCAAGTGTATAGGGAAAAATAATAAAGACTCATACAAGTATGAAATATAGGGGTGTTAGGTTAAAGTTAGAGGATTATATTATGAAATTAATTGTGTAAGATCAAAATAATAATCTATTGGTTAATGTTGCGGGTAATAGGGTAAACTGCCCCCTACCCAGACTTTAACATGGGGTTGACCCCAAAGAGGAAAAATGGAGATGAGATGAGAAAGGATGAGGAAATTAGAAGGAAGGAAAGGAGAAAGAAAGAAATTAGAGGGCAAGTTAAAATGTGGAAAGGCAGCAGACCACCAGCCAAGCACAGCACACAGCAGCAAGCAGGGACAGCAGCAGCAGAGCATGATGTGTTGATTGCTGTGAGGCTGCGCCGAGCGCACCCGGGGGGTTTGCCAAAAGTATACCAAAGCAGCCTATTTTTATTATCAGAAGTCCTCCAGACCGGTAAGCCCCCTGAAGGAAGGAGCTCAGCATATTTGAGTAAACCGATACTTTTTCTGTTCGGTCTCATTTCACTACAGATATTAACCTAGTAAAAACATACTTGTGCATGGGGCCAAATTAATTACTGTATAATTTGTGTGTGATGAGAATGGCAGCCAAAAGGAGAGGGAAAAGAGAAAGGAAGGAAGAAAGCAAGAAAATTGTATTGGGGAAAAAAGATAAGCAGAACGAAAGAATGAAGCAAGAAAAGAAAAGAAGAGAAAGAAAGAAAGAAAGCAAGAAAGGAAATAAATGAACGACAGAAGTTGGAGAGAAAGAAAGAAAGAGAACTAAAGAAGGGAAAATAAAGAAGGCCGGGAAAGCCGAAAAGAGAGTAAGAGCGAGAGAGAGAGAAAGCAAGACAGAAAGGACCGACAATGAAAGCACTACAGGCCACTACAACAAGTAAGAGACGGACTCAACAATAAGAGATGCATAAAGAAGAAGCCTTGAGTCATAAAAACCAACATACCGTCACCTTCATTCTCCCGCCCTCCATCTATTTCTCCCTCCCTCCACTCATTCTCCTGTCCTCCATCCCTCCATCATTATCCCTCCATTCCCGACCTATCCATCTCGTTTTTCTTCTTACTCTCCTCTTCCCCTTCTCCCTTCTCTTCATCTCTAAATTTTTTCTTTACCCTCTTTATTTCTATCCCCTTATTTTCTCGCTTTATTAATATTTAATAATAGGGCCTAAAACTACTAATACTAGTACTAATACCACAAGTTTTTAATCCGGTTTTGTCCCCATCAACGGGATGGCCGATTCACCTCACAATTGCAGCAACCGCGCCTTACTCCTGCCTTCCTTCCATTTCACCCGATTCAATGCATCCTCCTCCAACCCAACCCTCCTACGCCCCTCCTCCACTTGCTTGGGTTTCTTCCAGGTCTTCTTGGACGTCCCCTCCTCCTCGATCCTCGAACTCAAAAAGCCCTTCTTAACACATGCGTCATCCTTCCTCAAACACATGCCACATACCAAATGTAAACTATTCGCCTTCGCCAACTGGTCCATCGCCTCTTCCAATCCAAACCCAACAATATACATCAAGTCCTCAGTCTTCATCCTGTCCTCAACTTCACCACCACACACGCTCTCATCATGCTCCTCTGTACTCCTCAGAAGCCCATCTTCCCATTTTCACTAAGACACCACGTCTCACTCCCATCAGCATCATGTCATTTTAAAGGGCCATTTCACAAATTATTTAAGCACTTTACAATTAATACCTCTACCTTTGGAATACATTAGCGGCCATACATGCCCAAGACATCTCATCCTTTGGGCGATGCTCAGTGCGTAATATTTCTTGGTATGTGCTCCCCCCCCAATTTTTCATCTCGGCAAAAAAGCATTATTTTAAAGATAAAAAATTTGCCCAGGAACAGCAGCAGCAATGGGACCCAAGCCATAATCGTTGTCCACTGAACCACATGCCTTCTTCCTCCCCTTAAAGGCAGACTCAGAGATTCCCGATGATGGGGCGCACTCATTTTCAAACAAATCGTGTTTTTGCATATACATAATGCTTGTCCATAGAATAAATCACTGTGTGAAATAACAAGCCCCAAATCGAAGTCCTTCATATAGAAAAATACAACTTTGTTAGAAAATTCCGGATCCGGAAATTTGTTATACACGGGGATCCTTGGGCATGTAGGCTATGCATAAATGTTTACTGCACGACAACGAAAACATCCAATTCATCTCGAATTGTTTGGAATTACGCATTTTAGGTTAATATCTTATTTCTAGTTGTCTATTCGCCGGCACCATTCCACTCAGGTAGTACAAGTTACTGTTCCCACACAACCTTTTTATCGCCCTCACCACCTCATTTGACTGTTCATACTGATGCTTTTCACCCGGTCTTTTCGTTACATCTTCCAGTTATTCTCCTCTCCGTTTTTGTTGGCTTAATTTCTACACAAAAAATATTAGATTCGAATCTCTGAGTCAGCCTTTCTTTAAGTCTCCTTTTCTCCTCCCTTTGACCCTCCCTTCCCACTCCCTCACCTCCAGGTGATCTTTTCATCTTTGGTTCTTTCCACAATAAAGAAGTTAGTGACAACCAGTTGACAGTTAGTTATTGAGGAATGATGTGAACCAATACCATGATTCCTTGTTGGGTTCAACCTTTTAATTCATGCTATGCATACATGTATACAGTGTTAAAAAATACTGTAAATGTTACCAGAAAATCCTGGCAGCATTCTGCCAACAATTACATAAAAGCCATGACAGGTACTTTAAATTATTTAATCCAAAAAACAGTTAAAATCATTATTTGTCGAGTTATTATGACAGAATTGTGAATGTGTAGAGAATAAAAAAGCACTGACGAAACCCTAATAGTTAGACCTATCCATATCAACCAAATTTTTGGTTGTGACGTACACTGCTTAAAAAAAATGGAAATTTTACCGGAAAAAATACTGTCATCATCCAGTAATTTAATCAAACCTCTTAAAACATAAAGTGGTGAGTTATGGAGAATGTGAATGTGTGGAGAATAAAAAATCACTGAAGACACCTCTCTAATCTCTCAAAACAAGTTTGATGGGCATATTTAATTGGTAAAAATTTAAAGTTGTTGTTGCAAAGTTCCTTAATAGATACGACCGCCGCCGAATTTGCACGTAAGAATAGGTTTAGATTACTAAGCTAACAGTTCAGATGATATAAAAATCTCAAACCTGTTCTAGTAAGACAGTAGGGGATCACGAAAGGCCCCTTTAAATTAGTCATAAAAGGCTGGAATATTTGACATAAAATTTACCGGATTTTGCTGTATTTCCAAATACCAGTGAAATACTGTAATTTTGCATTATTTCACTGTAAATGCACGGGTTATGTTTGCAGTATAAATTACAGTTGTGTTAATTATTCATATAATCAAAGTTAAAATATACGAATGGATATCTGTAAAAGTTGTATTTTACAGGGTTTGTGGCAGAATTGCTGCAGGATTCCTGTAAAATTAATATTTTTTTTGTTTTTCCCCTAACATTTTAGTACTTAATTGGCTAAATTTAAATTCACAAATAGTATATAATAATGTTGTAAATACTCATTAAAAATTTGAATAAAGCTCCACTTATATGTATCGTCATAGGCCGGAAAATTGACCTTAAAATTTTCAGTAGTTTCTGTTTTTCAAAATTACAGCCAAATACTGTTCATTTGCTTAATTATCAGTATTTAAATGTAAATCGCACTATTTTTATACTGTACAGTAAAGGCTGACTCAGAATTTCCAGGGATGGCATCCTCAATTTATTGATGGCTTGTTTTTTTGCTATCATAATGCTTGACAATGCTAATCACTATGTGAAATAGCGAAGCTCAAAACAATGCCCCGCCTTCCTAGAGAAAATCACAACTTTGTTTTGAAAATTCAGATCGGGAACTTTGTTATACACAGTATCCTATGGTACTGTTATATATACCATACCTAAATGTTTACGCATCAAAACGACAACAATCCGATCGTCTCTCTCAAACTTTGGAAGTTAGCATGTGATGTTGACTACTATCTTTAGTCTAGTTCACTTTTGTAACACACACACACACAAAATAATATTTTGAATCTTGAGTCGGCCTTTAAGTCCTATATTTTGTTGCACAGACATTGGGTTAGTACTTCTAGCCGATGTCACCTTTCAGTAGTGTGTCAGTCCCACTCAGTGCATTCCCATGTCCCCAGGTCCAGTCCTCATCACCTCACTGCAGAAAAGAGAGAAACAAGAGGATTGAAGGTATGAAAACAGTGGTGTAGCCTTCTGACCTCTTGATAGAAAACCTTCTCCTGACAAAAACAAAAACAGGCAACTCAGGCTTTAACAGGTCAAAGCTTTTCCTATTTTGCTTGCTGATTGCTCTCTAAGGAGGTGTGCTTTTTCGCTCGTGCCGTAAAAAAAAAAAAAAAATGGGGTTTTATATTTAAACTTGGAGTTACAGAACGTGATAAAGATAGAATTTAGATAATGGTGAATTGTTTGAGATGAATATGAACTGGTCCAGGATCAGACAGAAGCCGATCCCCCTTTTTGTGTGGACTCGGGGCTCGATTTAGGGGGGGTTTTACATGCACCAATGAATCCCAGTGGGCACAGATCAAATTCAACGTTGAAAATGACGTTGAAACCACGTTGATTGACAACTAAACGTTGTTTAACGTCATTCAACGTTGAAACGGGTATCTGTGCCTACCTACTGGGAGGTAACTTTGCTCTGTGCATGCAGAATTTTCCATGTGCATGTAAAATGTCCGTATTTTGTCAGCCCATTTTGAGGAAAAAAAATCAGGGGTTGTGCATGTAAATTTCTTTTTAAATCAAGCCTTGTGGACTGCTGACAAATATAGGAATAGTTTCAAACTGGGAAGTAACTCGCTAATGTAGCAAAAAGGGTAACATGACAATTGCAGGCAACTTTCGGTTTACACTTATTGAAGACAAAAGTAGCCACAAATGCAGGTGTGTAGCCTTTCATCAAGGCGTTGCACTCCCTTTATTTTAAGTTTGTTACAGTCAGTGGCTTGTATGTGTAAAAGGTGGGGGGCAGGGGAACAGGTTGCCCCACCCCCCCGACGACTTTGGCCGGGAAAAAAAAATTGCAAAAATCATGCTAAATCAGCCCATTTGTAGCCCTCTGACTGGGAAAATTGGCCTTGTTGACCATCTGAGAGGGGGAAAATGTCCCAAGACTGGGAAATTGCCCCCTCAGAGCGGGGCAGGCCCGATACAGCCAACTGGTAAGGCGACCTGTCAAAGATGTGCTATAGCATCCTCTCGTGGGGATCTCCTGCACATCGCCTATCCGCATATATTTCGTGTGTTTTTGTTTTCCTTTATCTTGGGATTAAACCTATCAGGGGAATGATTGGGCAATTATGAATGATAGCCAGTTTGGCGCCTGGCGTATGCATTGCAAGTCAAACAAATTTTATGTTTAAGGTCGGCATTCCTAATGGGCGGTTAAGAAAAGGGATTTGCCGACCACAGGGCCCCTTTGCCAAACGTATACCAGGGCCCCTTTACTAGCTGCCCCAAAGTTCCAAGGTCTTTTCTTCATTTCGAACTCTCCAAGACCCCTTTCACAACGTTCTGGGAGCCTTTCCCAGCTGCCACAGAGTGTCCTTCCCAACCCAGACCCCCTTCGCATCTACCAAGGTGGCCCTTTCCCCAACAACCCAAGTTTCCTCCTTCCAATAACAACCCGTCAACTTTCTCTACATTACAACCTCCATACCCTACCAATACCCAACGGTTCCCTTTTTAATCTATATGGCCCATCCCAACTACCCAACCCAACTACCCATGGTCCTTTTTTTTTGGTATTACAATTGATGCCCGTCATGCGCTATATGAATGATGGGGCAGAAGAGCTTGACGGAATATAAATGGCAATTACCCTCCTCTTGCATACCATGAAACCTCCTTACCAGATTTTCCTTCTCAACCTACCCACCCAGAGTTCCCTTTTCCCACTACCCCTGGGTTCTCTTTTCTTTCTTTTACGTGCACACTTCTGTCTTCTTTCTGCCCACACATTGTGGACCCTCAAAAGTAGACCAATTGTTAATATCCAGATTAACGTCTGCTAACAAAAGTCGGGCCACACCCATTCCTACCCTGAAAAAGTCGAGTGCCCCACCGTCACCCCTCCTCACTACTCCCATATGCTCACGTTCTCGTTGATTTTCTTTTTCTATTTTATAATTCCTTACAAGCCGCCTTTTCATTCCAATCTGCATGAACATGGTTCTTCCAATCCCTCAAAAAAAAAACTTACTATATTGACAGCATGTCATGTCTAAGATATCAAATTGGGCTGATTTTTTTTCTCATTACAACAAAACAAATTTCAACATTTTTTGGGATTATACTAAATCTGTCCACACCAACAAAGCAAAATTAATTAATTTTTATCTATTAGGTTAGCAAAAAGGAAACATCGTCAATTAGGACAATAAACAGTAGGCCTATAGCAGAAACCCTGGAGCGCATTTAAGTGGCCAAGGGCCAATTAAAGGATTAATGATGGCATGTAATCTCACACCATATCCTTCAACCCACTCATCCACATACCCACACACATATTAACGATTCTGCTATACCAACATATTCAGGATAATTTGGCACAATGTATTATGGGAATTGGATTTGATTACGCCATTGTTACACATACCATACAAGCTGATTAAAGAGGCCACATATGAGATCAGATTCAATCATTTCATTCCCAGATCCCTCCCCATATGTAATAGATTAGTTCTTAGAAGACTGCATATATAGATCTCTATTTTTATACACTATTTTACCCTCATTATTTAGATAATTTGACACAATGTATTGTGGGATAATTGGATTTGATACCTTGATTCTTATGTACATTCTTCAGGTCCACAATGCAAGTCAAAACCATCTCTCAAAAAAGGTAATTTTGGGTCGCTACAACACAACACTTATAAGCCTTCTTCAGTACACTCTAAATGTTCTCTGTTAAAAGCATCGCCATAGTACCTTCAGTTTTTCCCAATATTTTTTGTACATTTAATTTATTCACCACCCTCTCTCCCGCGCATACTCATTATACATTTCCTTTCCTCAATATGACACTCCCCATTTAGGAACATGGAATATTCCACTTTGGGCAAGTACTGTAGTGTACTTCTTTCTTGAACTAATTGCCTCAGAATTCTCCAAAAATTCCACCTATTTCCTCCACCAAAACACAACACAAGCCTTTAGGACCTGGAGAAGACTTCAACACAAACATAACATTTATAGCTCAAACACCGACTGCTTCTATCCAAACACCGTGACGAAGTCCAAATTTTTCTCAAGTGCAAAAGCAGTTACCTACCCCCAATAGTGCACACTTACTGCCTTATGTGGTGAACATTTTTGGATTTCAAAAAGTAGACCAATTCCACTATACAGACTAACGTCTGATAATTAAATCAGTGTGAAGTGTAATGCTCTTGAATCTAGTACTTGAAGATATTTGTAGGGTGGTTACGAGTGCTAAGTGTCTTGAAATTGATGCTCGGAGGAGGAAATGAAAATACAGAAGAAAGATATGTGTCTTCAGTAGTTTAGCCTATGTCCCACTCGGAATAGACTAAACTATACCATTTTTGTGTCGCCTGCCTTAAGGCAGGAAGGGGACGACATAGGCATCACTTTGTACAATGTTGATGTCTGTTGTGTTGATGTCTATTGTGAAAAAGGGTTAACATTTGCCTGTAATCAGGGCCGTAGCCGGGGGGGGGGTGCGGGGGTGCGAGGTACCCCCAACTCCAAAAATTCCAAAAAAGGTCCCACAAAATGAGGTGTGCGAGCGAAGCGAGCATGAAAAAAATAGGGGGTTTTAGGCTTTTTTGGTCACCCCCCCAAAAGGCAAAAATTTGGGCAAAAAGGTCCACTTTTGCCAAATTTACACCCCTCTATTGTGAAAAGGTTCACATTTTGGGAAAAAGGTCCACTTTTGCAAACCCTCATTTGTTTATGTATATGATACTGCTCATGACATCTGTCATATTACAGCAAGATTCCTACTCAGTTTATCCCAGAGCTTAGGCTACGCAGTGTACTTTGCTCTACTCCATACTAATAATAATAACAACAAACTGCAGTTTATATGGCAGACTCTACAGCGAAACACAGCGCCTTATGAACAACTACTAAAATGATGAACATTAATACAAACTTAATGTAATACGGAAACTAACAAATCCAAATTAACAAATTTCTAAACAACAAATAAAAGGTATGGTTTCCGGAGATGGACCCCTTGAGTCATATTGATGCAGTACCTACAATAAGACTTGCGAGTACACTAAGCACTGGGTGGGTAAGCAGTTATGTTATATAGCAGTACCAATCCTATAGTGTACTCTGCAGTTGCCTGCTAGGTGATGAAGTACCATGTTTTTTTAAAAAAAAAAAAGCCACCTGTAGTGGAGTACACTTTTTCAGGAGTACCTTCACAGGCATTCCCCTACCGGCGGATGCCTAATAGGCAGCACTTTGGACCAAAGGGGATGCCAAACATTACATGGTTGTTTATGACTTTATGTCATTTTCAAGCTAGTAACAGCTATATTTGAGTTGAGCATCACCAAAAAAAACCTCTATATGACAGTTTGTTACAAAGCAGGTACTCCCCATGGGTGACTAGTGGTCAGGTTCGAAATAAGCGTTCCGCACTTCAACTAACCACAAAATGAGCGAGGACCTAATGTTTACTTAAGGTCCTGCTGGATCATAAAAATGATTTAAACTTCCAGATTCCCAACTGTATCCTGTTATGGGACCCTTGGAAATTAGTGAGGAATCATAATTTCAAGTTGAGGGCCCAGACTCTTTGATATTTTTTATATTTCGAAAGTCCTGCTAGTGGGTTAAAACTACTGCGTGTGTACAAGGTGTATGATTACCCCACTTTGCGGTCGGCGATGTGGTACCCATGCGGGTGGTTACTCTACGGCTACTTAACAGGTACTTCAAGTACTCCCATGAAGAAATTGGTTGTGTAGTTAACAATTGATGATTATTTGATTTTGACATAAACCAGATCTTTCCTAGTGACTTCAGTATTTGCATTCACTCATAAGAAGGTAATGAATACTATAACAAGTATATTTTATGAGTAATTTATTCTTGCAAATTTTCCAAGAAGCTTAATTTGGCAAAAATGTTAAAGGGCCATGGCCGTGTCTAATAGCCTTGTCCGCAGAACCCCAAATTTTACTGGAAGTGATCAATATTTGGTGTCTGTAGAAATCTACTATTTTTCTCATTTACCCTGTGAAATCTTCATGCTAAAAAATGTTGGGTTTGGATGTTATGAGCAAAAATGTTCCCCAATCAATTTGGGCAATTAATATTAATTTTACACAGTACTCTATTGGCTTACAAAATCACGTTTTTAGCTCTCTCATCAAAATGATTAAAATATCCATGCAAAACATGGGGTTTTGTGGGCAAGGACAGTCAATGAAGATAGAAACTTTGTAAAATTAAATTGGGTCATCCCACTTCAAAATAACACTTCAACAAAAATAAAATTTATCATTTTTTGTTATTATTACTATTGCAATTTTTTTAATATTGTAGTATTGACATGTAGACTGTTTAAATGTCATATACTGCCATCTCAAAAACCATCCAGATTTAGCTTGGTTTCTAAAAATAAACTTCACCAGTATATTCAAAGATGTAGTAGTATTTCTAAATCGTACCTCTTTATTAATTTGAGAGAGAGAGGAAAACATGTCAGGGGAAATATAAGAAAAAACATCATTTATTCATAATGTTGAAAGGGTAAGTTGAAAGTTGTGAAATGATATATTCAAAGTACAAACCAATTCCATGTTTTTTAAGACCTAGTATATTTTTCAAAGACAATATACTATAGTGGTATCCTTGTAGTTTGTAAAAATTAAGATTTTTGATTAAATATGAACCGGGTCTTTCTTAGCAACATCAGTATTCAGTATTGCATCAAATTATAAGGTGGTGAGCAATGCTACATTTTGTAATTTATTGTTGTAAATTTTTGAGATATTGAACTAGCAAAAATCTATTGCTATAATCAATTTGTCAAGAATGACTCTAGCTTGTTTAGCTGGCCCCTTATTGTTAGATGAGTTATTACTTGTATTTTTTAATTTTTTAGTTTTTTTGTGTGTTTGTGTGTTCCATCATGGTGGGAATTTTTACGGAACACTATTCTCTCTTCCCAGAAAAGTTGTAACTTCATGGCTTGCATAATGCATTTTCAAGGTTAAAAATACTGCTTGTATGGCATTTCCTAAACTAATGCTTACTCTTGTGATAACTGAAAATGTATGAAGCTTTGCAGAAGGGGATTTTGTCAGCAAAATCTATCAAGGGTCTGTCCATCCGTCTTCTCCGCCTGTAAACCGTCAGGCCCCCGACAGATCTAGATGACACTTTTACCACAGGACCTTCGGAGCTATCAAAAGGACAGAAATCGGGTGTTTCGCAACAAATGTAATGAAATTAGTGTTATTTTTTACCACTTTAGCTCCTCCATGAATTTTTGCCATATGATTTTACCCTGGCGCCATCACTGGTCACCCTGATCAAGTTCTACGGAAACCCGGCTGAGGGAGGAGTACCTGGTTATCCTGGAGAACAAAACTAGTTGTAAAATTAGTCTCATCTGCTCACTAGCCTTAGAAACAGTGGCAAAATACGAGAAAATAGCACGTTTTTTACACTTCCATCTGCAACGCCCTTAAGAACGCAAGTTCTGTTTGTTTTTTAGATTGTACCATTTTAAACCTTGTTTTTATTAATTTTCTGTACATACTAACTCAAACGCTGTTTTTTTAGTTATGCGCATTTTGCATTTTAAAGTCGGATGTTTGAGTTTCCCTTGCATAAATCCATGCGAAATGCCTGAATGTGGGGCATTTTGCCCTTCAAAAACGTCATTGCTTTCCTCAGGCTTAAAAATCTGGTACTTTAAGATTTGAAATTTATCATGTATAGAGTATGATAGGTCATACATCGAAGATTATAGCAATTGGTTTTTTTACTTCTAATACTCGTTTTTATTAGTTGTTAAAAATAGACCCACTTAAGAAATGGATTTTAGTCTGAGGTATAGGCGGGGGAAAATTAAACTCATTTGAAGCACCAATACTTCTATATACTCTAGGTATAAGCGGGGTGAAACAAACCTCATTAAATGCCGTAACAAGGCTTACGTTATTTTTCTTTCTTTGGAAATATTGTCACGAAAATATTGCTATGACAATAATACATCTCTGTTCTCGGTTGGACTTTAACACAGTTATTTGTTTAAAATATTCGACTTGGTACCTGAACGGTTCCCCACATGATACACAATCAGACAGCATGGCATTTCAATGAGAAGATGGCTGAGACTTTGGTCTCATCATCGCAGCATTTTATATTCGTGTAATTGTACAGATTTGTTTGTTCGAGGATTTTGTTCTATATTTTTTTCATTCACTTCTCTTTCGGGATAACAATGTCTCCCGTTCAAGTGTCCCAGTTTCCTTTAAGGGTAATTTAACGCATATCTTACAAAGATAAATAATGATGTAGTTTTGTATTTTACATTTTGAAGTTCGTCTATTAAAACCCGCGCCAGGCCAGGAGAAAGGGGAAGGTTTGTTTAACTCAATTAGTTAGATGCCTTCAATAGAGTAACATTGTTTTTTGGAATGACATTTTAAATCCAACACACATCCGTGGCACCTGGCCTACTCAGCCAAATAATAGTCATTCTTTTGTCTGTACCTGGCGCAGTAAGTATTTTAAAAAGTTCCCTCCCCATCCCCCAGCCAATCAATGTCGGTTTATTCCCCGTGAAAACCATATTTTGCAGTATTCAACATTGACTTAAAAAGGGAGGGGGGTGGAAGTTGACCAATAAAAGCGCTGAACATGTTAGCACTGCCGATACACCTGCACAAAAAGTATCTCGGCATGGTTTTCGATCATTATTGTGCCAAAGTCAGACCATTTTAAAATTTTCGAATATATATTTTGTGTTGCCTAGGCCTGCTTCTTTCACTTTAACACCCTCTCTTTGTAAAAAGCGTGTTCACAAATGGCTGAGATAGAACTCGCCGAAGATGCCAACCCCCAAACCTTCAAAAGTTTGCAGTTTTTGGATTTTTCATGGGATTGCAGGGTACTGCGACACGAACCCGCTGACCACAATCAATATGCAAGTATGCTTTCGCTTTTCTCGCTCATCAGTCGTAAAACTTCTTGTGTAAAATCAATACCACGTATTCTTTCGTTGTACCACACCGTGCCCATGAAAAATCCAAAAACTGCAACTGTTTGGTTTGGGGTGGTTTGCGTCTTTCGGGCGCTCTATCTCAGGCCCATTTTACACGCTTTTTTACAAGCGAGGGTTTAAATGAAAGAGAAGTCCTAGGCAACGAAAATGTCTATTCGAAAACCGTTGAAAAATGGGTCTGACTTTGGCACAATACTGATCGAAAAACCTGCCGAGATACTTTTGTGCCAGGTGTATAGTTCACTACATGGGTGCAATAGACCACCTAATACATTATGTCGATTGCGAACTCTCTTTTTAATCACTTGTCTGGATCATTTAAATCAAAAATTGCAGATTGTTGTGCCTATCATCTGAAGTACTGTTGTCGACTATACACAACACCCCAAACCCACTTTACACTTAACCCTCCACAGATGAATTATAGAGTATGTATAACGAGTCAAATGAATTTAAGCACAAGCAAAAACTTTAAACGAGATAGATCTACCTTCAAGGGTGTTGGCTCTGGAGAGCTACGGGGCCATCCAGCACATTGACGTCTGAAGGACAAATCCGGGTCACTTTAATCTTTTGCTTTAATAATCCTCATACAGCCGTTTGGCTGTGAATTTGAGTGAATCCGCCACCCCCGTTAGCGTTGACAAAACTGATGTTAAAAAACTTTTGG
>JAMKCH010039574.1:0-22916 GCA_023653785.1 Ophioderma brevispina | reverse complement strand
TTCTGTGCTAGAGTCTTTGAACAAGCACCCCTTTGTACCCTGCAGTCCGCTTCCGTGACGCTACCCTAAGACTAATTTTCTCTTAGCGATCCCTTCAGGTCGGACTGTTCTGAGTTTAAAAACATTCCTTAGGAATAGGATTTTTCAGTTTTCGGCAAGCGAGCGTTACTTTGTATGTCCGCCAAAGTTTTGGCAAATGGTTGAGGAGTTCCCTTTAAAGCTCTCCTTGTTTCTTCCATCTTATCAGACTGTATCAGGTCCTAAAGATTACGTTGTCCTGGGAGGGCGTCAAGTGGGGAGTTATTAACAGCTCTGCTCGCGCAAATTCTGAGCAATCTTTTATCACCTCATCTAAGCCATACCCTCCAGCAGATAAACAATTATCTCAGGCTTTCTAGTGGAAATGATTATGAAGCTACGCCTTGTTTGATCAGGGTAGCCGTCAGCTCACTCAACCCGCAAGGTTACCACTTCATGGGCATTCTATAACAAGCTCCCTACCGATTTGTGCTAAATCTGTATTACTTAAAATCCGACCACATTTTCATCAAGACCTACTTGCAGGACTGTTCCTGACTCTGCGCTATCGAGTTTGCACTGCCGTTCTGTACTCCTGACTTAGTTCGGGCAAGTGTGTAGATAGAATGTGTAGTTTTGTGTTTTTTTGACATAAGGCTATTAGATTTGATTATGTGGTTTTCAGTCTAATGGACTATTCTGCTGTCCGCTATGTCCAGGGGCGTAGACAACCGCTTTCAGTACCATTTTTGATCACCTCCTCCTCGAGGTCGGTGCTACTCAGCGTGCACTAAGTATATTTGCATCATTAGGTAAGTATTTTCCCGCCTCAATCGACCATTAAATGCCTATTTATCTATTATATATTTATTAATTGCAAATATGTCTAGAATGGAGTTGGGAAAATACTTACCTAATTGCATCCCGACCCTCTCCTCCCCCTGAGCAAACGATGTTCTCATTTTTGCGTTCGGGAGAAATAGATGAGTTAGGGTAGGTTGGGCAGTGTGGTACTGATGTGGGGAATGGGCGGTATGTCTTACTTACGGTGGTAAATTTATATATAAATTACTTTCGGAGAAATTCGGCATTCTTCGGAGAAGGCACACTAAGTATAGTTGCATCAGTAGGGTAAGTATTTTCCCCCCTCCTTCTAGACAATTGCAAATAGGCATATTTAATGTCTTCTAATGTTCTATCCTGGACTCTCGTTTTATTGATGGAGGGTAGGAATCACACACCCAATGCACAATGTTGCTGATGCATGGAGGAAAAACGTGTTTTCATTATGATTTTCATTATGTCTCTTGCCCAAATCCAGGCTACAAAAATTCTGTCGCTGAGGACCTCAAGAATGTTTGGGCAACATTTTCTGTCAAATTATGTGCAGAAGGGCCACATAACAAGCAATTTAGCCCACAAATCCTTACAGCGTGGCCCCGTCTTTGACAACTCTGATGCAATCTGGGCCGATTTGTGAACCTGTTTGATAAATTTAGGGTTGTTTTTTTGTTTATTTTCCTTACTTTTGGAAAATTTTCTGCAGTTGTAATTTTTTTATGGTGGGGACTGCGTCCATGGTCCTGGGGATTTTGTAGGCATGGCCAAACACAACTATTAAATTAGTAACAAATTCAAAGTCTAAATACTGTGCCCAAAGCTATCCAAAATAACAAATTAAAGAATTGTTGGCTGGTGTTTCCTCTGGTGTTTGACTTCTCCAACTCATGCAATAAGCACAGAAATTGATGTTTGCAGGACACCATCAATTACTAGTGAATAGGGCAGTGGTCCATTGCAATGACCTGCAGAGTATTGTCAACAGATTGCCAGTGTATGCACAACCTCGTAATTGAGTACTTCTTTGGCTGGTCCTTGAAGCGGAATTTGCGTAGTGAAAAGTTTGGCACAATTTATCGTAAAGCTAGTCTGAGCTTTGCATAGTTGCTAGTCGGCTGCACCAACAGGAAAGCCCTGGTTTCAGGAATATCTGCTAATTCTTCATGTTGATCAGGTAATCTGCAGAACATGCAGACTCTGTGTGACAAATTGGATGAGCGATATTTCCTTTCCTTTCTCAATTCAACATGTCATTTGCCAAATCTTCCAAGGCCTGCTTACCAGAAGCAATATTAAAATCATAAGGGAAACAAAGGCCTCAAGGCATTAACAAACAGAATGCATTGTGATACCCTACAATATCAATAAAAAATGCGATCGAGTCCAGAATGAATAGTTCGAAGGAAGCTTTCCCACGACCAATTGCTGCTCCAAACAACGAGTTGGACAGCAGCTTAAGAAATCCCTAAGAGAAGAAATGTTCAAGGAGTCTTTGACAAATTTCTTAATTGAAGAGGGAAAGAAACAAGTAGGTTCGGACTATAGATAGGACGTGATCTTTTGGCACGTCGAGATCCAACATGATGAATTTAAGCATAACAGGGTATGAGAAAAGCCAGACAGAAATTCCATAGTTAACGTATAAGTTGGAGGAACCTGATTAAAGACTAATCCTGCATGCCCACTTTGCTGTAACTCAAGTACCCCAGCCTAGAGGTTGTGGTAATATTTACGGACCGGACATCATGGTATTTGGCATCAGCTGCTTGTGGGCTGGGATGGACCTTCACTCTGACTCAAACTGCGTCGTAGAAAGAGAACATGTACGTTACATCAATGTCACAGTCATTAGAACAAAAAACTGTGAGAATCAGCGTGTGATGGGCGTATAGGAGCTATCCATGAAGGCAGTGACAATATGTCTGTTTTCGAGAGCAGAAGGAAAGTAGGATATTGTGGCACTAAAGTGATACACATCTTTGAAGCATTCCCCATCTCCACGATGGGCATGGGATTGAATGTAAAGCTCCATGGAAATTCAAATTGATGCGAGGCCATACTACCAGCACATCTGTTTGTTTTTAGGGAGGACATGTTGTTTGGAGAAAAATGCCGATTGCCACTTCCAACCAATTGGGGTATAAGAAAATGACTGATACTGTGCAGAGATTGACTTGTCCCCAAAGGGTGCCAAAGTGAAAAATCAGCCTATCAATGCAGCTAATTATCCTGAGAACGAGTCAGGTCATAAAAAAATATGTTCAAAAACATCACAGATATTATAAAAGTTAGACACAGATGATATCTAATAAGTATTACTTAGTAGTATTTTCACATATACTTGGGAAGAAAAATACAGCCAGAACTGAGATAGATAAAGGGACAAAATGAATTGTTTTAATCAGTGTAATTTCATAGGTATTATGAGCAATATTGGTAGCCAACTTCAAATATAGTTTATCACCACTTTTTGGCAGTATTGAGATTGTGAAATATGAGCAACTTGTAGCAGTTAAGATTGCTACAAGCAGTGTTAAGTAGGGAGTTGAGAGTTTCTATTAAGAGCAGTGTGATATATATATAGTAAATTTTTAAAGTGGAAACCAGCCAGTCATTTGGGGTTCCTGGGTTGCCATTTGGATGTATTATTGATATGTACTTCTATATCAGTACAAAACCTTACAATTAGTAATGGAGTAGCAGGACTGATTCATTTAAGACTTACATGTTTATAGTAGAGTGCTAAAAAACTGTGTTTTTGTGATTGGGACACATTTTACTTTGGGCGCAGAACTTTTTAAGAAATTGTAGAGCTGGCTTTCACAGTGTGCATCTATAGGGACGAAGTGTCAAGTAAGTAATATTACTCATGATAAAGAATTTTAATTGAGTAGAAAAATATGTCTCTTTTTCTTGATCTCTTTTGGTTTTCAAAAACATCAAAACTCAAGTTGTCGGCTGATTCTAATGTATACACCTTAAAACCCATCAAGGATGGTATAATCCTGTAGAAAAATTTGATTTGCTTTAAAATGGAAAACTAATCACCCACTGCGTTGGAGGGCTTTCTCAACCGTTGATCCTTAAAAAAATGTTTGTCAAAGAAGCGGCCATTTTGGGCCGCCATCTGGATTTAGAGATGTTACCGTATAAAAAATTGAATCAGCAAGGCAATTGCAGCAACTGAAAACAAACTTTATTATAGTTAGGTGATGAAAAAACGTTTCATATAGCATTTTATATGGTATTGAACAACATTTGTTCATGTGTTAGAGAAAGTAAAAAATGGCGTGGTTTTTTTGATGATAAGACCCCCCCATTCATTTCTTAGCCCAATAACTTAAGTTAAAATAGCTATGATCCTGTGTTCACACAGAATGCAATTACATCGAGGGCAAATTCCTGAGAAGTTGCGAGACGTCTTGATCCAATTATGAGAAACATTTGAAATATATGGGGAGAAGAGGGAGAAATGTATTTAAGTACGCATCATTTTTTGCAAAAAAAAAAATGGCAAAAATATGCCTTTTTGGACCAAAAACGGTATGTATACAAGGAAACCCACAAAGGTTGGTATCATCATGTAGATAATTAAATAATCTTCAATATGACACCAAGAAAAAGGTGATTGATTGGAGACTCACATCGGACATACCCTCAAAAACTGGTCGTTAGTCAAAACGGGCGGGGCCATTTTGGCCGGCCATCTTGGATGTCGAGGTACCGCAAACAAAAATTAATTAGCCCACCACCTCTGAATTATTGTGTATTATCATAAAAAACTACCAAAAATCAAGGTGCTTAGTTTGTAGTGATATGGCATAACTTGCTTATTGTAGATGGCCCTCAACTTACATGATGCAAAAATCGTTTTAGTAAAAAAGTGACCTTTCACGCCATTTCAAGCTGTTCTTTTTCAAATAACTTTACTTTAACTTTCAAAAAATTGGAGTAAGTTGTGCAAGGTGATGTAAAATTACACTTATTGCCACTATTGAATCACAATCTCTTGTCTTCAGCCCAAAAATCAGAAGAATTGAAATTCATCTGGTCTAATCAACTTAGCGCTGTTTTGTTTACCAGTTTCAAAATATTATTTTTCGTTTCCAAGATAGATGCGTCGTGCAAAAGACATTAAAACACGCCGAACGCTTCATACGCTAGCAAAAAATCACCCGCGCGACGCGATGCTGGTCCGCCTCTGCTGCCTGACGGGTGTATGTAATGTGCTTATAATTCCCGCAAGTTAAGACACATGTGGTTTTTCTGACTTTAAATGGTCAAATAGCTTTTTAAATCGGCAAAAAAATAAAACTCAGGATTGTCGGTCTCTGCATTGGATAACCTTTGTTGGGAGTTTTTTAGCGATTAGAAACACAGGTTTGATGTTTAAAATGGTGGCCTTTGATTTGCAAAAATTCAGTAAATTGGAAAAAAAAGCAATAGGGTTCACACTGCCCTTAACCAATAACCCGGACCGGGTAGGCGTTTTGCCGACCGACGGCCAAATGCAACGAAAAGGCAATCTATTTTTATTTTTACGGCCCAGATGACGTGCAAAGAGAGCCAAAGTTTGCGTTTCTTGCATCTCGGCCGTTTCTCCCGGCACAGATAAGTAGGTAAGTTCAAAACGGCAGATTGCAACGAAAAAACATCGCGTCATTTCCCGGAAGACGGGCACAAATTGCAACGAAAAACATCGCGTCATTTTCCCGGAAGAGGCCCAGATGCCAACGAAAAAACATCGCGCCCCTTTTCCGCAAGGACGTTCGCAGATTGCAACGAGGGAAAAATCGCGTGTGCGAATGCATATAATAAAAACAGGATAATAAAAATAAAGAATAATAAATAATGGATGCGTACTGCACAATGATTGCATGAAATTTGTGCTTATAGTCGCCCAGTCCGTGTTGAGTGGCGCTATACGTACTCATAGTCTGCGTGGCGCTATTATGCGCAGTAGTCACATGCTCGGTGACGTCAGATGAGTTAATGACAAATTAAAAAATAGCTTATCGAAGCTGGTGGCGCTATCACATCGAAATCGAAATGTCTATGGGATTTGTACACAGCTTGGGTGAGGTGTCCCCGCTGATGAAAGCAGCGCCTTCTGAGGGCAAACCGTCCGCAATGCTGAAAAGCATAGCATCATTTCTCGCTAATGACGGCCAAATTGCAACCTAGGAACATCTGCGTCATTTCCGTAAAGACGGCCAATTGCAAAGGAAGGAACATCGCGTCATTTCACCGGTTTTATAGACGGCCCAGATGCAATGGGGCCAATTGAGCGTCCATTTGCGCGACAAAAATAGTGGTGACGGCGAGATGTGCAACGACGAAGAAACATCCGAAGGACCGGTACACGTTTTCGTTGCGTTTCTCATGCATCCGGCGCGGTTAGGGTTAATGGTCACTTCCATACACACAATCGGTCATGACTCGATGAGTCTCTATGATACAGCAGCCATAAAAAAACATGCCGCATTTTCCCGGAATACGGCCCAAATGCAACGAAAAACATCGCGTCATTTCCCGGAAGAAGGCCCAGATGCAACGAGTAACATCCCGTTCCGGAAAGACGTCGCAATGCAACGAGAAACATCGTGTCCGAACATAATAAAAAACAGGGGATAATTAAATCAATAATAAATAAATAAATAAATAAATAAATATAATAAAAAATAAATAAAATATGAGCGTGACTGCACATGATCTGCATGAAATTTGTGAGCTTATAGTCGCCAGTCGGAGTGGCGCTATTACGTACATCATAGTGTGCGTGGCGTATTATGCTACGTCATGCCCTGGGTTTTACGCTGAATACGTTTATGCATAATTAAAAAAAAAATAGCTTATCGAAAATGGTGCGCTATTCACCATCGAAATCGAAAAATTGTCTATGGGCATTTTAAACAGTGTCACCCGCTGATGAATGTGAAAAAAGCATTCCGCCCCTTGCGGGCAAACGTTCCGAAATTGCAGTTGAAAAGCATCGATCATTTCTCGCTTAATGACGCCCCAAAATGCAACAAGGAAGCATCGCGTCACTTTCCGTAAAGACGGCCCAATGCAACGCGGAACATCGGACGTATGTACCGGAAGACGGCCAGATGCCAATGAGGGCCAATGAGAGTCATTGCGCGACCAAAAATAGTTGTTGCGGCAGAGGATGAACGAGAAAACATTTACGACCGGTAACACGTTTTCCATTGCTCTCATGAATCTCGGGCGCGTTGTTAGGTAATGGCACTTTCACTACACACAACTCTTCATGACTAGTAGTATTGGATAACAGCAGCCATATAAAAAGTTAAGACTATCTAGTCATGATCATCAGGGACGAGCCTAACCTAGTCAGGTCTAATACACTTAAAAGGTTACACACTCAGCATGAACAGTAAATGACTGTCGACTGAGAGCATTGGTAGGCATGCATAACATAATCTTACCTATAACATTTTGCTGTTTTTGTAACCAGGGCTGGTGGCCGATTCTCTTGCCAAGTCAATGAAGGAAGACACGGGTAGGCAGAACCCTCCCAAGTGGGGAGTGTATCCACTGGGACCACATGTGTCACACATATGAACAATGACCGATCCTGATGCAAAGGCCATGAGTTTGAGTTCTGCTGTGGCCAAATGTGGTTGGCACTTCCAAGGGCAAGCACTTAACCTCGCTTGCCTCCATCCAACCAGGTGCTAAAGGGACGTTTAGGAATAATTTGTCAATTATGAGTGCCACGCCAAGTGTGTTTATGGCGATACCTGGGCATTTTATGGACGCTGGTGACGTATTTTAGTGGCAGTGGAGTAAAATGTAACCGCTTCATGAGGCGTTGGTGAAGAGGCGCTATATAAATGTTGACATTTATTATTTATTATAAATTAAATTTACTTTATTTTCTCTTGCAAGACAGGACTGGGGGGTCAGGTTACGCCAATGGGTTTCCCGCCCTTCCACCATGTGGTCCAGGTTCGACCCTTGGTCGGGCCTGCGAGTTAATGTACGTTGGTTTCCAGTCTGTACTCAGCCTCGCAGATTTTCTCTGGGTACACTGGTTTCCTCCCGCTTCTAAAACTGGGCCTTCTCCGTAACGTGATGAAATAAAGTGAATTTGAACTAAAGTATCTTTGTTGACACTATAAAAATGACACGATAGTGTACGTGATGTGTCGTTAAATCTAATAACCCTTTCCTCCTCCCCAAATACATATAACAATCTATTTGACAAGTATTGCTGATGATGTCATTTATGTTTTGTTTTTATAGGGAGTTGAACCTTGACCTAGTGCAGAGTTTCCATGGCGGTGTGCATCCAGGAGGTGAGAGTCATTCCTCACGGATCGAGAGCACATCCAGAGTCAGGGAGGAGGCTAACTAGGGTTAAGTTAGCATAGCGGAACGTGGCTGGACTCATTCATGTTGTGAAGGTCATAAGTGCAAATAGCGGCATGTGCTACATAGGCATTTCCCATGTATTAGAGCAGGGCCTCTGACTGGGACAGTATGTGATTGCCCATCTTCATTCACCGCTCTGTTGGAGGCTAGGCCGGTTAGTGTAACAACGGCCCAAGTAAGAAGCGGGGCACCCAGCAATCCGAAGTCCATTGCCGTCATGGCTTGGACATAGCAGGAAGTCTAGGCCGGATTCAGAACTCATTGAATATCATCAGTAGCTGACGCTGAAGAGTCAGCGGGTAGCTCAAGACCTCAAAAGAAGTCTAAAAGATGTGTACTCTTAAAGGTTCACATATTTTGTTTGAAAAAATAATATTGATTTTCTCAATGGTGGTTGCCAGGGGTTTGTCTAATGACTTTGCTGAGTCACAGTCAATTCCCTAGGTTGTTCATTCCCAGATTAGGCTAGCTCTCAATGTATCTTTCCCTGTGTCATTGTTCTCGAAATGCAATTCATGTGACTAACCATTTCAAGAGCCACTGACAAAGACTGGAATAATAGCATCTTTGGTGGGAAATACAAGTGGTAGCTAATATCATCTAGTGAACTTTACTTAAAACCACTGGTAAAACACCTTATAACTTTTGTCCCTTCTTTCATTCAATACATCGGCTGAAAATCAACAGGCTCTGACAATTTGACAATCGGATTAATTTTTTGCGATTTTTGCAAAATCAGCCCGTAATCCGATTATGTCGATACAAAAAATGCGGTTAATATCAATCCTTACTCCTATGGCAATTGTGTCAAGCACTGTCAGGTAGAAATGGCAAAAGATCAGCACCTGGTCACTAGATAGTTAGGAGAAAAATGCCCACAATAGACTACCACAGAAAAGAAATTCATATGGCAGGGTGCTGGGAAGGGTCTACGAAGAGAGTTTAATTGTGATTTGTATTTTATTGGATCAGAAACTTCTTGTTTTCTTCAGGCAACAGCTCCATGCAACTTTCAAGTTAGAATATTCATCAACAATCTGAGGAAAACCGGCTCGGCCATATTGAGCAGTTGGGCACCCTGGAGTACAATGACAACGGGGACAATCAGCTTTGGCTAAATAAAAGGGAAGGCGTCAACCTTATTAAGGTAGGGTCCCGGGCTAGCAGATTTGAGCAGATAGGCACCCTGGAGTACAAGACTCTGGGGACATCCAACTTCTGGCTAAATCAAAAATATGGTCAGCCTGTCTTTGCCATATTTGAGCAGTTAGGCAACAATAGAGTACAGTGGACTCTGATGGCATCCAGATATCAAAGGCAAAGATACAGAACAATTAAAGGCATGTAAGCTTGGCCCTGCCATTTTTGAGCAGTTAGGAACCCTAGAGGACAATGACTCTGGGGGGGATGTCGAGGCTCTGGCTAAATCAAAATATGGTCAGCCTGGCTTAGCCATATGTGAGTGCGTTAGGCACCACAGAGTTAGAGTGGCACAAATGCATCCACCTTCTGGCTTGTCAAAGGTAAAGGGATACTGTAATAAAGCATGAAGCCGACTCTGTCATCTTGCGATCAGTTAGGCACCCTAGAGCAGAAAGTCAGAATTGTTCCTTGCTACATTATTCCAAATCTTCCCCAAAATTTATCAATGGGTTTCCAATTCAGCGGTACCATCAAATCTCCCCAAATCACCATAGAGACAAAACCTAGGAAGAAAATAATAACGGAAAAAAAAAAATAGACAACCCTCCCTGCTCTAGATAAATGGGAATCTGTGGACATCAGCTTGTGGCTGATCCAAAGGACACTGATTCTTTCAGGAATTTTCAGAGATCTTTTGATGACAAGAAATTGGATTCGATGAGAGTTACGAAATTATTTGAGACACTGTAAACCCTTGCGTCAGTTTGGGCTGTTTAGTAACAACCACAGTTATGTAAACATATATGCCATTGGAAAATAACTCAAAGGTTATTCTAAATGAAAATTCAAAGTAAAAAAGTGCCACTGCATCCAAAAAGCTATTATTTTAGGGAATTTTAGCTAACAATGGAGAAGAAGAACATTAAATCTGATTGACAATTAGTCATGCCCAATTTTGTTTTGACTTGGTTTAGTTTTTTAAGTAGTATTTAGTAGAGTCTCGTGGCATTTTCAAGGCTTGTTCCCGATAGTTACCTATAACGGGGGGATATTTGAGGGTATATCCAAGCATTTGACCCATGCCAAATATCTCTTATTTTTAGAACACATTTTTTTAAGCAGTTGAGTGGTGACAACAATTTTTAAACTGCTAAAAACAGGGATAATAAATACATAAAAAATAAATAAATAATGGATACGTACTGCACACTGTCGCATGAAATTTGTAGCTTATAGTTCGCCAGTCGTGAGTGGCGCATTTACGCTACATCATAGGTCGTGCGTGGCGCTACTAAGCTACGTCATGCTCCGGTTGACGTCATGAATACGGTTTATGCATAATTAAAAAAATAGCTTATCGAAAATGGTGGCGCGATCCCCATTGAAATCGAAATTGTCTATGGGCATTGTACCACAGTGTCACCCGCTGATGAAAAGCATTGCGCCTTCGTCGGGCAAAACCGTCCGAAAATGCAGTGAAAAGCCTCGCATCATTTCTCGATAATGACGGCCCAAATGAAAAAGGAAACATCGCGGTCATTTTCCGTAAAGACGGCCCAAATGCAACGAGGAACATGCGTCATTTTCCGGTCAAGACGGCACAGATGCAATGAGGGCCACTGAGAGTAATTTGCGCGACCAAAAAATAAGTTGTTGCGGCAGAGATGCAACGAGAAACATTTCCGACCGGTACCACGTTTTCATTGCGTCTCATTGCATCTCGGCCGCGTTAGGGTTAATGGCATTTTCACTACACACAACACGTCATGACTAGATAGTCTATATGATAACAGCAGCCATAAAAAAGTTACGACTTATATATCATGATCATCAGGACTACCTAACCTAGTGCAGTTCTAATACACTTAAAAAAGGTACACAATCAGTCATGAAACAGTAAATGACTCGACTGAGAGCAATAGGTTAGGCACGCATAAACCTAATATGTACCCGAACATTTGCTGTTGTTAACCATTGGCTTGTGACGATTTCTCTTGCAAGTCATTGAAGGAGAAACACGGTTAGGAAAGAACCTCCCAAGGGGGAAGTGTAATCCACTGTGACCACATGTTGTCTCACAATGACAATGACCGACTCACGATGCAAAGCCATGGAGTTGAGTTTCTGCTGTGGCCAATGTTGTTGTGCACTCCAAGGCAAAGCACTTAACCGCGCTGGCCTCCATCCAACCAGGTGCTAAATGGGGAGCTGTTAGGAATAATTGTCCATTGAGTGCCACCCAAAGGTATGCGAGTATACCTTGGGCATTTTTATGGAGGTGACGTATTTTAGTGGCAGTGGAATAAATGTAAACTGCTTCATGATGCTTGGTGAAGGCGCTCTATAAATGTTGAAATTTATTATTTATGATAAGAAATTTTATTTATTTTTCTTGCAAACCATACTGGGGGGTCAGGTTAGCGCACTGGGTCTTCCCTTGCTTCCCACCACTGTGGTCCCAGGTTCGACCCTGGGTCGGGCCTACGATTTCATGTACGTTTGGTTTAAAGTCCATATTCAGCCTCGCAGGATTTCTCGGTCTCTGGTTTTGCTTCTAAAACTGGGCTTTCTTCCGTACCGTGTTCTGATAATAAAGTGAATTGAAATAAAGTATTTTTGTGACACTAAAATGACACGATAGTGTACGTGATGTGTAGTTAAATTCTAATACCTTCCTCCTCCTCTTACAATGACAACTACACTCTTACATGGACAATGTATTGCTGATTGATGTCATTTATGTTTTGTTTTTATAGGAGTTGAACCTTGACATAGTTGCAGTTTCCCATGGCCGGTGTGCATCCAGGAGGTGAGAGTCATTCCTCACGGATCGAGAGCACATCCAGAGTTCAGGGAGGAGGCTAGACTAGGGTTAAGTAGAACTACCGGACAGTGGTGACTAATTCATTGTGTGAACGGTCAGTAGTGCAATAGCATGCCATGTGATACATCTGCATTTCCATGTATTAGAGCAGGCCTCTGACTGACAGTCTGCTGATTCCCATCTTCATTCATCACGCTCTGTTTGGAGCTTAGGTGGTAACACGCCCCGTAATGCCAGTGGGCACCCAGCAACCGAAGTCCATTGACGTCATTGCTTGGCATAGCATAGTTCTAGAGCCCGGAATTTTCAGTCACTCATTGAATATCATCAGTAGCTGACTGAAAGTCACGTGTGTTACGTCAAGACCTCAAAGAAGTCTAAAAGATGTAGTACTCTTAACTGTTCATATTTTTGTTTTGAAAAATAATATGATTTCTAATGGTGGTGCCCAGGGGTGTCAATACTTTGCTGAGTCACTGTCAATTCCCTAGGTTGTTCATTCCCAGATTAGGATAGCTCTCAATTTATCTTCCCTTGTGTCATTGGTCTCGCAAGGATCTCTTGAGAACCATTCAAGAGCCACTGACCAAAGACTTGGCATAATAGCATCTTTGGTGGGAAATGACAAGTGAGTAGCTATATTGCCATCAGAACTTTACTTAAAAACTGGGTTGTATTTTAAAACACCCTTTATACTTGTCCCTTTCTTTCATTCAATACATTCGGCTGAAAATCAACAGGCTCTGACAATTTTTGCCAATCGGATTTTTTGCCGATTTTTGCAAAATCAGCCCGTAATCCGATGTCCGATACAAAAATCGGTTAATCTCTAATCCTTACTCCTATGGCAATTGTGTCAAGCACTGTCAGGTATAATTGGCAAAAAGATCAGCACTGGTCACTCGATATTTAGGAGAAAAATGCCACAATAGAATACCACAGAAAAGAAATTCATATGGCAGGGTGCTGGGAAGGGGTCCTACGAGAGAGTTAATTGTGATTTGTATTTATGTGATCAGAAATCTTCTTGTTTTCTTTCAGGCAAACAGCTCCAGGCAACTTCAAGTTAGAATTATTCATCAACAATCTGAGTAAGTAAACCTGGCTCGGCCATATTTGAGCAGTTAGGCACCCTAGAGTACAATGACTCTGGGGATGTCTAGCTTCTGGCTAAATCAAAGGTAAGGGGCAATTTTAAAGGTTGGTTACACTGGTTAGCACATCAAATTTGAGCAGATAGGCACCCTGGAGTACAATGACTCTGGGGACATCAATTCTGGCTAAAATATCAAATATGGTCCAGCCCTGTCTTTGCCATATTTGAGCAGTTAGGCACCCTAGAGTACAATGACTCTGATGGCATCCAGCTTATCAAAGGCACAGATACAATTAAAGGCATGGTAAGCTTGGCCCTGCCATTTTTGAGCAGTTAGGCACCCTAGAGTACAATGACTCTGGGGATGTCTAGCTTCTGGCTAAATCAAAATATGGTAAGCCGTCTGCCATATTGAGCAGTAGGCAACAATAGAGACAGTGACCTCTGATGGCATCCAGCTATCAAAGGCAAAAGAACAATTAAAGGCATGGTAAGCTTGGCCCTGCCATTTTTGAGCAGTTAGGCACCCTAGAGTACAATGACTCTGGGGATGTCTAGCTTCTGGCTAAATCAAAATATGGTCAGCCTGGCTTAGCCATATTTGAGTAGTTAGGCACCACAGAGTAGAGTGGCACAAATGACATCCAATTCTGGCTTTGTCAAAGGTAAGGATACTTGTAATTAAAGGCATGGTAAGCCTGACTCTGTCATATTGGACCAGTTAGGCACCCTAGAGCAGAAAGTCAGAATTGTTCCTTGCTACATTTGAATTCCAAAATCTTCCCCAAAATTTATCATTGGTTCCATCAGCTTTACCATCAAATTCTTCCCCAAATCACCAAGAGACAAAACCTATGGGACGAATAACGGAAAAATAGACAACCCCTGCCCTAGATTACAATGACTCTGATGGCATTCAGCTTGTGGCTTAATCAAAGGTACACTGATTCTTTTCAGGAATTTTCAGAGATCTTTTGCTGACAAGAAATTGGATTCGAGTTACTGTAAATTATTTGAGACACTTGTAAACCCCTTGGTCCAGTTTGGGACCTGTTATAGTAACAACACAGTTATGTAAACATATATGCCATTGGAAAATAAACTCAAGGTTATTCTAAATTGAAAATTCAAGTAAAAAATGTGCCCACTGCATCCAAAATCTATTATTTTAGGGAATTTTAGCTAACAATGAGAAGAAAATTAAATCTTGATTGACAATAGTCATGCCATTTTGGTCATTGACTTGGTTTAGTAGCAGTACTCGTTTGCATTTTCAAGCTGTTTTACCCTAGGCTTTACCTATAACGGGGATATTTTGAGGGTATATCACAGCTATTTGACCCCATGCAAATTATCTCTTATTTTTAGAAAACAATTTAATCCGTGCGACACAATTTTTACAACTGATATAATAGGGACATGCAAGAGCTATGATCTCTGCAAAAATCAGAAAAATCCATTGCGGGAATCTTGCCATATAGGCCTCAAAGTCATTATTTGTATTTTTGCGCCCTCTTATGTGCCCATTCTCCATTGAAAGACGTGGTAGGGTTTTTTAGGAAAATGATATTTGCCCCCAATGAATTTCGTAAAATGTTACACAGGAAATGTAGCTTTTAGTGGACTAAATAATCCAAATCAGTTGTCAAACTGGTGGTCTCGCCGGTGATAGTTTTTGTTTATTTATTCTGGTTTTGTTATCATAAAATGAAGACTTCAAAGACTGTGATATGTATCAACCAAACTTAGTGAAATTGTCTTTGAGTAGGGTGGTGTGAGATGGCTTAACACATTTCAGGTCATATCTAAAGTTATTGCTAATGAATGTCTTCATTTCAATGGATTTGCAATTTGTTCACACTATGTTTTAAGGGCCCTTGTCTGATCGCTAATAGTCTCATCCCCAGAAGCCACAGGTTTGACCGGAAGTGGTCAAAAATATTGGTATCAAAGAAGCTACGTTTTTTTCTCATTACCCTGTGAAATCTTACAACTAAATGGTGTGTGGTTTGGATGTTATGAGCGAAAATGTACCACATTTTGGTCGACCAATATTAATTTTACATAGTACTCTATGAGGCTTACAAAAGCATGTTTCTAGCTCTCACATCATAATGGATTGAAATATAGGTGCAAAACTTTACAGATGGGGTTTTGGGGTATAGGCCATTCTGTTACGATGAAAATTTTATGCGTAAATTGGGCCATTACCCCTTTAATAAATAAGACATGAAAATATTGTAATGTATTTTGTTTGCAAAGAGCGCCATTTCACTAAACAAATCATTTGCTTTAGGTTCCTACTGATGGCGTTGTATTGAGAGGATGGTATCACAAACTGACCATTGCCATCTATGGCATGCTGACAGCCGTCTCCAAACCAAGGGACGAAAGAAAATCTCAATCACCACCACCACCGCCTCCACCACCACCAAAACATGGAGTCAAACGACCAGGTACATTTTGGTTTCAGTGTTCTCAATTTACATAGTTTGATTGGCTTTAGGATGAAAAGCATGTTGAATATTACAAATCTGCCTAACCTAGGACACATTTGTCATTAGGAGAGGTCAGAATTTATGTAATTGCATCATTTTGGCCACTTTTGTGCATCCACTCCTTCTCAATCAAAAAGTTCAGGTTCTGACCTTATTCATATTAACAGATTCAAGTTCCCATCTTTTTTGTTTCTCTTTCCTTCTCCTTTCCTTTCTCTTCTCTTTCCCTCTCCCTCTCCTCTTGCCTTTGCTTAACTCTTTTTCTGTCATTATCCTCTTTCCTCTTCTTACCTTCTTTCCTCTCTCCTTCTTTCCTCCCTCCAATCCCTTTCCCTCTATCCCTCCCTCTATCCCTCCCTCTGTTCATCCCTTATTATCTTGAATTGGTTTCTTATAAGATATTTGAAGGAAGAAAGTTCAAAAATTGCAAAATTCCACCAAAATGACATGATCTGATTGATAAATGAAGTGTTCGCCCTTTCAGGTAGTTCCCTAGGAAAGATCTTGTACCAGATATTAATACATACAGCTCTTTGTTGTTTGACTACTCATAATTTTTTCTTTAGTGGAAGAACCCCACCCGGTACCAGCAGAGCCTGCACAGCCTCGGGACTGGGATTGGGAGAAGAGAGAGAAAGAACAAGAGGCCAAACGGCCTAGGTACTCTGAACATGCCGAAAGGCATCCTGAGAGGCACACAGAAAGACATGCAGAAAGACTCCCTGACAGACACCCAGAAAGACACCCAGAAAGACCCCCTGACAGGCATGTTGATAGACATCCAGAAAGAAGTCATACTGAAAGGCCTCCTGAAAAAGTTGTTGAGAGGCCGAGATCACCAGAACAACATGCAATACCTGTCACCACAAGTCAGCCTACTCGTAGAGGGCCAAGAACTCCCTCCCCTCCCCCTCCCACAGACACGTGGGAGCCTCAGAGACCTCCTGAAGGCTGGCCCAACCCTGCAGAAAGTGGGCCAGAGTGGAAGACTCAGGACACATGGGAGGCTCCTGAGCCTGAGGAACCGCCACCGCCAGCAAGGACGTGGGAGCAACCTGAGGCTAATTTAGCACCCAATTGGGAGGCAAGCGAAGTGCCACCCCAAGGGGATTGGGGGCAGGGTGAACAGGCTCCACCCAGAGACTGGGAAGCAAGTGACCCAGCAGCAAGCAGGGAATGGGAATCCAATGAGCCTGCTCCGCCGAGGGATTGGGAGCAAGGAGACACCTGGGAGACTACAGATTCTTGGGAGATGCCGGATGAGGAAGCTGATTGGGAAGGCAACGACCAACGAGAACCCGAGCAGGATTATAACAGATGGCAAGACGACAGGAGAAGTCATAGAGACAGGAGTAGAGAGAGGACACGGGAGAGGGATAGGGGATCATCTCGTAAACAGAGAGGTCCCAGAACTCCTCCGGGAGAGCCCAAAGGGCCAGCAACTCCCGAATATGATAGTCGCTCCTCAAGACGCAGCAGAGAGAGGAGTAGAGAGAAGAGTAAGGAAACGGACTTAAGAAAAGAGCCCAGAGAACCTAGGGAACCTCCTCCGGAGAAGATGCCCGAGGAGGAGGGAAATGACGAAGAACTGTTTGAAGCCATCACACCAGATAGGTCGTCATCAGAGCAACAGTACTCGGATATTGAAGCAAATGAAGGTAGGTCGAAAGGTTTTTCTTGAAATTTTTAATGAAGGGGACAGGCAGCAGTATTAAGTATAAAAATTGCAAATGATCTGTCCAACGTCTGGTATCATTAAAAATGAAAAATGAGGTGGTCTTTGGTATTATACATACGAGGTAGGAAGCGACCATAGATGTAGCGATACCCACTGCGATCAATATCGGCAGACCAGAAGACCTTGGTCGGACAGTGACTTGCACATATTGTGTCATCTTCTCTTAAAAGGACATAATACAATATATTGACATAATAGAATGTATTGTATTTGTATTTCTTTGACAGTTTGAACCGATATATTTTTGACCAATAATAAAAGAGACGCTAATAATAATTACAAGCATGTTCATGATATTGTCAATGTCTTATACTGTCAAATAGCGCGATGCAACGTATTGGTTATTCTTTCATTAAGTCCTGCACCAAATAATCAATATAGACAGGTATAGAGTTGAATGGTGTTTATGGGCTTTCTTTATCCGTATGGGCTTAAATTGATTCTTTTATCCAAGTCTTACACACGTACTACACCAACTTGTTTACACAACCTATAGTACTAAATAGAATTCCTCTGAAAAGTTTAATATCTCATTACGAATATTCGGAATGCACCTTCAAAATATTGTTGGGTAATTGGATGAATACCAACTTTTCTTTCACGGATTTTTTACCCGACACCAATACCTTCTCTAATATTAATTAAAAAACCGGGGTCTAAGCTATTGAATGCGACAGTAATTAGGATGGGATCCTGATATTAATAATAAAAATCCTTATTTCAAGAAATGTTGGTCATATACAGCTTGTAGCACTTTGAGGGAGGTTCACTAAATTAAAAAGAAATCTAAAGCATCAAAATCTCAACATTGACAAAAATTGAGGGCTGTGTCATATAAATTAATAATGACAGGACGATTGGCGGCCAAGCCTAATTCAAAATAGCAAACTCGCCCAAAATATCAAAAAGATACAGCATTAAGGAGTGCAAACCCAGACCAATAGAGGTCTTCACCTCACTCATGCATACAACCTATAACAAAGGTGTCGTCCCGATAGCAGTGTCATTCAGATCTATTTAATACCCTACCTCAAAGTACTTGTGCATTCAAAGTGTGACCCATACTTTATGAATACAATCAAAAATGCATGGTATTCTTTAGATTTGGTATGGACTTTGCCATTCCCGGCAAGATGGCGCTATAATCCGAAAGGTAGGATGGGAAGAAGACTCTATTTGGGTGCTTGATATGGTCGGTGCATGGTTGGAATAAGAAAATATTCCTTAAACAACTTTTTAACAATTCAGAAGTTGTTCGTCGCATTTCGATTTTATGTGTTAAACCCATGGCGACGTCTAAAGTGGGTTTTCTTAGCCACCTTCCCCTGTAATAATGCTTAAAGTAAAGACACTATCAGTAATCATCCCGAAAGAAAGTCAAATATTTAAAACTTTGCAGGAGTAGCTCAAAGGTGAAGGTAGAGGATCGGTATAAAACCAAGAGGATTTTAAGAAAAAAAAATTGCCTGCAATGAAATTTCTACAGGATGTAGTTAGTGGAATAATGATCCAAATCAGTGCCTTTGAATTCTGATTTTGGTCATGGTAAATGAGAGTTTCAAGACCTTCGAAAGGGTTAAGGTCTTACTAATACATTTATTGATGATTTTGGAAAGCAGAGGATAGACTTGCAAGGGACTAGCGTGATGATGCCGCAAGTGAAGATTTATGACCCAGGCTTCTTACGAGGAGATCGTGAGTGACGAGGAAGATATGGGGGATATCGGCAGTCTAGATTCTCTTCTTGAAGAAGGGGGTAGTGCCATGACTCGCAGTGAAGAGGTTAAAACATTAATTCAACACTAAAAAAAATGAGTTTTTTACCTCAATATTTTGATTTGTGAAGATGCACATCTTCATCAAGAGAATTTCAGTGATGAAATGATGGAGTTGAACCTTGATGATTCACTGGAGATGTCCTTTGAATGTAACATTGCACTTTCCAAAATGCTACTTAAACTTAAAAGGATATAATGGCATGAAAAAAAAATTGACATAATGAAAAGGACCCTTACGGTTTCACACCACTAAATACTGCTCCCTTTCGTTCCTGTACAAAATGGGCGAGATGAAAACATCATTTTCTCCTCAATGGAACATCTCAGACCTTAAAGCTAACATTCTGCTTGAAGATCATCATATCTCCTACCCAATCAATCATGAAAGTAGGGTAGTTATCCCCAAAATTTTTGAGCTACTGGACCGTGAAGACCAGCATGCACCGTGGACCCTGGAGGTCACAGCACTTTCAGTCGGGTGTTCCCTGTAAGAATACGGTTAAATTGGTTTGTCGGATCAAAATAACATATCAATGACAAACTTTTTTTGATATTCCTACAGATTTTATACTTAATATTGATAGCAACCATGATTTGCAACCCAGATTCGCCATTTTCTCAGTTTTTTAAGGGTAACTTATTATAATTAGGCGAGGGTCACCAAAAAAACCCCACCTCATTTGCAGTGGGAGCTGGACTTACCAGTTTCTCATGTTATTTACTGGTGTGAATCCTTTACTGAAATCACTTTCACGAGTTTGAAAACAATTTGGATGTTTACATTCTGTAAAAACAGGAAGAATTCCAGGGGGAGGTGGCAGTTTGTGGCAATTTCTTGAACAAGGATTATGTCAAATTTATTTTCATGCCATTATGTCCCTTTAACAATACCATAAGGGTGCACACCACCAAATACACTGCCTATTCTTTACTGTGTTAAAATGTGCGTGGAAAATCATTTTCTGGTCTTTAAAACTGGTTGAGTCAATTCAAACACATATTCTTGTAGATGATGATCACAGCCACCAGATGAAAAGCCATTTGAGGATGGAAACTGGCTCGATTTTCTGCTAGCTGAGCGCCCGGGAATCACAGCCATTTTGGAGAATTTCTGCGCTTGTTATTTCGAAATCCTGTAGAAGAAGCACAAGAAAAGGCTTTAAATCCAAACTTTGGGAAAATTGCTCTTCCTATGCAAACATGTTGACAAAGGCATCAGAACAGCAACCCATAACAATATTTCTTGATCCTGGTGTGCATCTTAAGAAAAAAAACAAAGCACCAAAAGTGTTTTCTTCTAGGCATTGGGCAAGATTATCTTTGGTGGTAAACAAATACTAGCCGTATAGTGAGAAAATTCCTTCATGTCCATTGGACATTTCTGCTTGGCTTGTTATAATCACACACTTTCAGAGTATGATGAGCTAAAAAAGGTCATTCGTGAAAGACTAAGTCTGATTTAACTTACAGAGCTCGACCTGCCTATTATCGCATCTAAGCATGATCATGATTGGTTACTTGGAAGGTGATATCATGTAATGATCAATCAGAGATGACTGTGAGAATGGTGGTATGGATTACACCGAGCTATAGAAGTCTAATTTGGATGGTGACTCAGTTAAGTCTTGTAATGAACCAATCAAACGGACTGTATCAAGGTGGTATTGCCGGTGTTTCAGTGACATGTGCTACTTGATTAAAGGTGCAACTAGAGATTTTTGAGGCACCCAAATATTGGTGTCATAAAGTAAATTTCATATAGATCACTCATAGATTTCTTGCCTTGTATTCGCTACAGCAATGTCTCAAAAGAGAGAAAAAAGGCGATTTTGATTTGGCTTATATTTCAATGTAAAACATAGGCTGAATTTTGTATTTGCTCCTATACGAGTGAATTAGAAATTTCACAATTTTTGTACTAAAGAACATTTCTCAGCTTAATCCTTTCAGATGGGGATATTTTTAATGGAAATCTTTTACATCAGGGCAAAAATCAGTACTTTCGATTTTTTTAGGGACACCTGATATGTGAAATCTCTCGTTGCACCTTTAACAACTTGTTGAGTGGATAAGGCCACTTTCTGGCTATTTGTTTGTGTCCAAGCATTACCTTACCGTCACTGTAAGAATTTCTCAGGCAAATTGGGGTACGTTGCAGTGCGATGTGCGTCAACCCAGCAGCACAAATCTTCTTGACAACTGCCACACAGCATGCGCCCGGCCGTACTGCGATTTAATTCATAATTCAATGCGTAGTACATTGAGTGCGTACAGGTTTCCTGAGAAATTACAACAGCGCTGTAGCATGTATCGGATTGTGTAACGCCTGTTCATCCCTTTAGTTTTCACAGGATGTATTGGAGCTGGAAGGCTTGGACGAGCCCTGGCCTGATCTGGTGCCTTTTAACCCATACCAAATGGAACTGATGCCGCTTACAGTAAGTAAATTGTGCATGATGTGATGCACATCTGCAGGTTAACATTTATTATGTTGGGACGTACTGAGACAACATTAGATCAGCTAGATCCATTAAAGACACTATCATTGATCCACCCAAGAGTAAAATATTTGAAATTTGCAATTATAGTTTCAAAGTGGGAAAGGTAAGTGTGCGGAATGCTCATAATTGACAGAAAAGGAAGAAACAGCAGTTTTTCAATGATATGAGTCTCCATCAATTACGTGTTTTGTAGTGATTGCATACGGACAATAATGACTAAAATATCCAATTTTGACCTTATTAGGTTGCGCTTGATCTTCTCTCTTGTAGGGTCACATTAGCACACCTAAAAAAATGCAAATGGTGCACCCTCAGGCGGAGTGCCCTTCTCTCTGTCATTGGCATTTGGGCCGACTCACCTATATACTAGAAGGTCGCCGGTTCGAATCCGGCCAAGCGCACATGGGTTTTTTTTTTTTTTTTTTTCAACACTGTCGTGCGCTGGCCATCTCCAGGGAAAGATTAATAAATATATACATCCTTGTCTACCTGGAGAACTAAGTAGTTTAAATTTCAAAAACAATTATAATCGTAATGTTAAAATATACAGTTCTGATGCTATCCGCTAGGAAAGCGAGGACACTTTCGAACCTAACACCTATAGATGATATCTATCGCTCCTTTCTAACCAGACCAACCCTGCTTGATATAATCATTCTTTTAGAGGCGTCGTGTATGTAATACGAATATCGCCGGTTCGAATCCGGCCAAGCGCACATGGGTTTTTTTTTTTTCAACACTGTCGTGCGCTGGCCATCTCCAGGGAAAGATTAATAAATATATACATCCTTGTCTACCTGGAGAACTAAGTAGTTTAAATTTCCCTCATATAATGTTGCTGTTATGGGTTTCGCCACTCCTCCCGCACAGCGGTCTGTTTTGCATTCCCAGCATATGCCGGTACCCTTTATACTCCTGGGTGGAGAGAGGCAAGCGAGGTAACGTGCCTTGCCCAGGGACAACCCTTGGCGACAGCGGGGTTCGTACGCCAACCGTATCTTATGGGGCTAGCGCTGATTCAACTGCACACTAGGAAACCTATTGTTTACAAACATGTGCAAAATCTGATTTTTGATGAATTT
>JAMKCH010039573.1:0-14831 GCA_023653785.1 Ophioderma brevispina | reverse complement strand
GTTTACGCTAGCTTTGGCATTTTTAGCGCACCGTGGGCAAAGTTCACTTGGAGAGCAAAGTTCCCTTGGTAATATGAGGGTTACACTGCAAACTTTTAAATATTCCTGAAACACTTGACCTAGACTCTAACACTCATACCAACATAAGTTTTTCGAGTAATAATGAAAGTTTGGTAAACGGTGGACAATTCAATGTCCTTTAGTACCATTTTTACTTTAATCTGATATTTCCTAGCCGGAATGTTTTCCCCGAAATAATAGTTTTCTTTAGCAGAGTTTTAACCTGGAGGAGCGATTTTCAAAGTGGAAGGGCCCACTGGCACTTTATGAGCAATTTTCAATACTTTACTATCGTTTTTCTCATGCAGCTTTGATAAGCCCCACATGTATCGAGCGAGTATCATAAACCTCTTTGCAAATGGGGGGGGGGGGGGGCTCCATTCAAATTGGAGAGACCAATGGCCCCTGGCTCCCTGGTATCCGCCGCCTTCATGTCAAATTCCATCCAAAGTACGGGCAATTGTATGAAACAGCTCAAGGTTTTCATGAAAATACTGAAAGGTTTGCATATTTGATAAGTGATGAGCAGTTGTTATATAAAATGAACCATTTTGTGCCATATTGACAGTCATCTGTTGCTCCTAGCTGGAATTTTCCATGCCGAAGTACTGCATGCATGAATCCGCTCAATTTTAACAAGATGGAGGTTTGCTGGTATAGTTTGACAAGCAGTGGTACAATTGCTAAATATCCATTTTATGGCAATTTGTCCAACTGACACACTTTTTGGAGGTTATACAAACACCATTTTTGTTCTCGCCTGAACTTTGTTCGGCAGAGACTTAGTAATCACTTTTCTGGCTGTCCTGTCTTTCTGTCTGTCTCTCGGTCTGTCTGTCATGCTGTCGTTGCCTGACTTCCGTGTTGACGGGCTTGTGTACGATTTATCTTGGGTTCCGTAAGGGCTATGAAGATTGTAATTTGGTGGAAAGAAGCGGGTCCACGAGTTCGCGACTGATTAGATTTTTGGGCGTAACATATGCTAGTAAAGTATCTAAGTTGCATCATTAACGAAAAGTTTCCCACATGAAAGGCTTTTGCCAAGTTTTTTCTGGAGTTCCGTAAGGCGTATGGAATGATGTAACTGGGTGGAAGGGGGCGGGCTGGAGAGATCTCGAAATGATTAGATTTCAGGTTTCGGGCGTAATTTCGGGCCAAATTAGTACTGCAAATGGCTAATTAATATGCAAAAAACAGCGTAATTGCTATAATTTTGAAAAGGTACATTTGATACGGAAACTTCCGTTCACTGCACACTGCATGAAGCCTATCATGGTGCGCATCTTTTTCCAATTTGAGCGTGTGTGTGATACAAGCGGCTTAGTTATGGCAATGAGTTTAATCAATATCGTAATTACGGATCTCTTGAACCGTACATCGAGTAGGCAAAATTCCTTTCGCTGCCTGAAAGACTACTATGCCATGCATCTTTTTGGGTGAATCATAATTGGGTCAAAGTGCATGGGGCCGATTAAAGGGGCATTTTTTGATACAATTGATCTAAGTAAATATGCCTAATTGCTTTATCACTGAAATGGACCATTGGATATCAAAATTTCTTCGCTACATTAGACTACTCTATTCCGTAACATCTTTTGTCAATGATCACATTTGCGGTCAAAGTGCAAGTGGATCAATTAAAGGGCATTGTTTGATGCAATTGATCTCATTAAATATGCTCATTGCTGTAATCGCATAAATGGTACATTGGATATGCAAAATCCCTTCGCTACATAGAACACTATATGGTAATATCTTTTGTGTGAATATATTGTGGTCAAAATGCATGTGGGCACTTACAGGGGCATTCTTTGATTATTTTAAAATTGCAACTAATGCTAAATGCTTGGTTCCATTTCAACCAATTTTCTCAGGTTGTCAGGTCAGGGTGAAATACTACACCTTCAAAAGAATTTTGCATTCAGGAGTTGTTTACCTTACAATTAAAGTTAGGGTCAAGCATGGTGTTTTTATTTGGCAGTATATGGCTGTTGTGGATTTGGGTGGTGTACAAAACAAGAAGACTTATCAAAAGGGGGGGGGAGTAACACCACACAAGGTATTAACATAATATATATAGCTATATCAGTGCCCATGTTTTCATTGAAATGGGTTTTTTCCCTACCTACTTCTGGTCCCGTCTTTTGGGTTGCCAGCCCCGGGTTTTACATTCTTGGAAAATGTGAAAATAACGCAAAATTGTGCATTTACCCCTTTCTGGACAACCGTAGGCGATCCCAATTTAAAATGGTGGTCCATGATTTGGTCAAAAATAGTGTTGCCAAATGAATAAATTTTCATATTTTTACTAAATTTAGGAATTTTTAAGGGATTTTGCATGGACTTTTCATGATTACTTATATCTACAATGGAAAATGTGTGGCCCTGGGGGTGGTGGGCAAATGAAAGAGCAGGAAATAAAGAAACTATAATTGCAAACCCCGGGGTGTGCACCTCCTAACCATCTCTTTGGTTTGCTTTGTTGGGAGTTTACATATTAATATCTCCCAAACGGAAGATTTTGTGACCTCTATGGTGGTATCAAATTAAATAGTGAGAAGTATAGAATACTATAAATGCAAACCCGGGGGTGCTACTCCCCCTAAAAAAAAAACCCAAAAATCCTCTTACTGGCTCATGTGGGGGACTTTTCTTTTCAAGATTAATATCTCCACAATGGAAAATGTTGTGACCCCCAGGGTGGATTAAAATGAAGAGTGAGAGTATAGAATACTATCAAATGCAAACCCGGGGGTGCACTCCTAAACATCTTAGTTAGCTCTTGTTGAGGCTTCTCATGATTAATCTCTCCACAATGGTAAATGTTTTGACCCCCCCTGGGGTGGTGTCAATGAAAGAGCAGGAAGTAAGAATACTATAAATGCAAACCATGGGCTAACTTCTAAACAATCTCCTGACTTATGCTCGTGGGGTGTTTCACTTCAAGATGAATATCTCCACAATGGAAACGGTTGTGACCCCTAGGGTGGTGTCAAATGAAATAGTGGAAGTAAAACCTAGTTAAGAAATTTGGAGTTTTATCTTGGTTTTGCACAACTTTTTTGGGACACCCTGGACTCGCACATTGCACTCACTCTGGTGTGGCTGCTTTTGTTTCTTACATTAAGCGGAAAGAGCGAGAGACTGGTGGTCGAGAACGCCTTGGATAAGATTTTAACCCATTTTGGCAGCCCATTTTGGGACCGCCATCTTGGATTTTTGGGTTACCATCTCAATTGTGTAATAGGACTTAAAAAGAAAGCTAAAAAGTTGGTTTTGGTATAGTCATGGGTGCATGTGACCTCTCCGCAGATACTCAACTATATATCCCACATTTAACCTATAACTGAATCGACGAGAACAGTCAAGATTGTATAGATATGACGTGATTTCAAAGACAAAATACCTAGTATTGTTTACAACATTGAGAAGTGAATTATTGTCACGTGATTGATCAACTTAACCATAAATCATACACTTCTTCCTATAGTTCTTGAAATCTTTGAAAACTTTAGCGCTTGTATAGTCAAGTGTAAGTAAATACTGAAGTGCACTTACCTTATACAGATCGAGAGTGCAAAATCTGCTTAAGGTAAGGGCAGTGATATACAAATTCTATAGGAAATAACAAAGAAAACATTGTTGGGTTTCATGTACAAAATAACATCCAATTATAGTCATTAATAATAATTCTTCATATTAGTAAGTTTCATTGATTGTACGTAAAAAACAAAGTTTAATTCAAAACTGCAAAACTTGACCTTTCCCCCCAAAATTGAGATATTTAGTCTCCAAAATACACCACTTAAATCTCGCTCTGTTACTTTAGTTTTATATGCAATGAACCAGTAATATTTCGCATTTGATACCAAAATCATCTTTCTAGCCTTAAAGATAGCAGCCGTTATTACAGAAAATAACAATTTTGGGGTGTTTAGTTAAAAAAAACATACTTTTAGTAAAAAATTTCAAATGTTCACCCAAAACCTGACGGCGCTGCACTAAACCTTGATTTTCGGATCCAGCACAAAATTTTGAGCAAGATTGACCCTCTCAACCTTTTGGGACCTCAGACAACTGCATTAAATCGTGCTGTGCAACGGACTAATAAATTATAATATTAATGTATTTATCCCGTCACGGTGTTGCCCCGCAAGCCTCAGGTGCCGTTTTTCGCTTGCTTCGTACTGCGGGTATTAATTGGGCTTCTTCCTTGGCCAGGTTTAGCTCCCCCCATGTAAGTCCACAGTTTGACTGCCAGGGCATGTTGGGACATTGTCCCTTCCTTGTGTCGCTGCTCCCCTCCCTTGCATTCTTTTTATATTTGCTCATTCGCCCTTGTTGATAGCCGTCGTCGTGCAACCATGTCATCTGTGTTCTCCTCTCTGTAACTGCCAGCTCATCGCGATGAATCTCAAAATTCTCTCAAGATTTTGGGGGGGGTGCCCTGTCTCGCTGTCCCTTTCTCCTTGGCCTTCCTGCGCTTACTTTTTGGAACTCCAGGTTCTCGGTGTGGGCAAACCGTTTATCTTTACAAGTAGGTCTTTCTTTTTGATGTTGTCAGTAGGATGTCTTAACAAGTTTTCTACTACCAAACCGTCCCTAGATGTATGGCGTAAGGAGTTTCCTTCCGAAGCCCGATACAAGGACTCCATAACGGTGTGTGGAAGTTCAGAAATTATCAAGAGAAAGACCTTGTAATATACACAAAGTGTGGTCAGAGTTGGAATCTCTTAAATAATTTGTCGAATTAGATGTGTATATGAGAAAGAAAGACAAGAAGACAAAAAAAGGCCAAGGCTAATAAGACAGTTCCGTCTCTGTCCAGGGCATCTCTCTCGTGTCTTCGACCGGCGAAGGTTCGGTACCTCATTAGACTCAACCAAGATCACTTTGCCTTGATACGAGTCTACAGGCGATATTAACTACCGTGGCTGCCAAGGCTATCTAACAGTTTATAGGGCAGGTTCGTCCAGCCACTTCAGATAAGGGCCAGGGATTGATGTGAATCCGAGTGGATTAATGATGACTTATGATTGGCTGGTCAATCCACTCCTTCATTCAGGAGAATTGGAAGATTATCAACAGTTGGTAGCGGTCTGGTTGCCGTCACTACAAGTGAAAGAAATCCAGCCAAGGCCTATTGAAGGTTTTCTACACTTGAGTAATACAGCTGTGACTCAGATATGTACCACATCTATGGGTTGTAGCCCCTCGACGGTCAACAACTTGAGATGTGGCAGTAGATTCAACGAACCCACAAAGCTAACGTGTGACAATGGGTGACAGGAGACAACAAAAATTACGAACTTTCTAACAAGAATAGCGGCCACTTACGATATCCACAGGGACTAATAACGGCTTGTTACCAAAGTTTTTCCTCGTTTATGAACGATCCCTTACAGCAAAAGAAGGAAATCGGCGAAATATTAAATCCCGGTTCAGCTATTCACATCGGTTTTCACATGTTGGTTTTACCAAATTGGTGTGATAAGAATCGATATCCACGTGGCTTGACAGCTGCAGCGGAAATTCCCGAACATTCAGTCACATGATTGGTAATCTCTTCCCAACACAACGCAATCGTGTGTGTGCGTGTGTGTAACACAAATAAGCGTGCGGGCCGGCACGGTACTCAGCAAGAGAGACTTCGTTTCCGTCTTCGAACGTCATCAATCCCAAACAAAATAAGATCACACATGTTTGATCATCGGAGAAATCTACACTAAAGTACGCACGGTTTCAGAAGTTTTACGCTATTTGTTTTTTTCGATATGCAATGGACTCTAAAATAATATAAGTGGGACCATATGGATGCTGGAGTCTACCCTAATACTACATGTGGATGCAGTATTGAAACGGTAAGTTCCGCCGACATGGGACTTTGCATTACCACCCACAAAGTTTGATGTATTGTTTCAGCAGGCTGGAATAGCTTTCGTAAGTACATCCTACTTTCACCACTACTGTACTCAAAAGTTGGTCTTCATTGAAAGAACTTCTGCTCTCAGTCCAGTGAAGATTCACTATACCCCGTGGGGTGAAAGATACACAGCCACGCTCCATCCCCTTGCACCCATGGTGTTTCAGAGATGATTTGTATTATAAAGGACTGAAGACGGCACCCGTGGTAACAGCATGGATCCATCGTCCATTGTTAAGTCCTATTGGTGATGATAAAGAAATAGATAACGTTACTGATCAGTACCCGTAGTCTGGCGCTTGTGTGAGGATGATTTGTAGAAGTTATTCACCCCCGTGGCCATCACTCAATCCATTATTGCGGAGGCTGCCGATTTTACCGACCGTGGTTACCGTTTATATACCGACGGGTATGAGATCAATTCATGCGAAGTGATGATAGATCTATAGTCCGTTAAATACACACCTTTTGACACGGCCCGTGCTTCACGGGCGCCCCGTGGAGAAGACTCAATCCTTATGGCAGGGGCAGCCGATGTTACCGTTAATATACCGACGGGTATTGAGATCGAAATTCATGAGAGTGATGCATAGTTCTATAGTCAGTTCTATACCTTTTGACGGCCGTGCTTCATGCCCCGTGGGCGGGGAACCGCGGATGTTACCGTTAATATTCTGGCGGGTAATGAGATAGATGAGACTTTGTATTGCGATAGTGGATTAGATATCTTTCATCGAGTGATAGAGCTTCTCCTCCCCGGCTCCAACGAGTTTGAGTTGTTGACGCAGAGGTGCATTATGAAAGGGAAAGTTTTACTCCTTCATTTTCCAAGAGTACAGTTGTTCCGGTCCCGCCCGGTCCGTCGTCCTAGTCATCGTCGGGCCTTCACCACTGGTTCTTTCGGATGGAATACTTCAGCCTTCTTCGTTCCGTGGAGTCACCATCGGGCCGTTCGCCAACCCTACTTCACCCGCTCATTCTCCGTCACCTACCCGTCAGCGTCTAGCCGTCGTCGTGCTTCCAAAAAGAAGTTCTTCTGCCTCCGTACACTCATCTCGTACCAGACCGAATGGATGGTTCCGTGATTGTATCTTCTAGATTGCGCTGTCTTCCAGGGTCCGCAGTCCGTGCGTAAGTCTTTTCCAGTGATAAGTCACACAGACCGCGATCTAGGGACAAGAGTGTGGATTTAGGTCCTGTTGAACGTAAAAAGTCTTCACATCGGAGAGATTTCCAGTCATCGAGTCGAAGTTCTTCGACATAGATAGCTTCTAATTAGGCCATACTTTCTCCTCTCCGCCTAGAAATTCTCACAATAGCAAGATAAGACAAGCACGATTCCCTAGTCATGATTATAAAAGATTCTAGAGACTCTCCTGTCGGCCTTTTCACAGCGGGAGATCCAAGTTTTTTTGATTGGAAGAATTTTCTGGATTAAGACATATTATGCTTATCAATCCTCCTTATAAGTCCAAAGATCAGATCGATTTACGTTATTAGAAGTGGCAACTTCTCCTCAATGCTCTGATCCTAGACGGCAGCGTTCTTCCAGCAACGCTGCTGCCTTTAATAGTGATTCTTCTAGCAAGAGAATCTAGTTTGAATGATGTTAGAATCATTTCTAGATTAAGTATCGGTAGCTGTGATATAAAATGTTTGCATCCCAGCAGCATTATGAGTCGGAAACCTTAAGGTGTAGTGATTGATGATAACGATAAGGAACCACCTACTCATGATTATCCGGAAGTGGTTCATACTTCTTATGATTCTCTATATGATTCACCAGAACAATGAGCCTACCACGTGTCGCTCTTTGTAATTACAGTTGCCAGTTGAGAATGCTGAGATTACTCAACCAAATATTGGTGATGCTACTCACTCACTGCACATTGATAGTCAAGGTACTCAGTCAAGAACGCACTGGTGAAAGTTGGGGTGAGGATACGAACCTGAGAGATTCCCAGATTTATGGAGCTCCTTATTCTGATGTTGACTCTTCTTGACGGAGAATTTTGAAGAATTACAGTACCTATCTCCTAGGTGCTGCCTTCTTGGCGGCTGTTTGGTACATCGAAGTTTTGAAATGTGATTTTCTACAACTTCAGCGTACGATCTTTCTGAAATTGGTGAACTGCTAAACATACAAGAAAACATGTAGTGAAGATTCTCAGCTGTACCTGCCGATTTGACAGACTATTGATAAAATCCAGAAGTCTATATGGACCAATTTCATCAGAAGACTTCCTTCTCAGAAGGGATTCGAGTCTTTCCCTACATGCGAGGAGGATAAAGAATTCTTCTTAGTTCCTTTGGTTCCCAGTCCATGCTGGATACGATGGAAGTCTCATGAGTCGCCATTATGTAAGCCGAGACCAGTCCACCTACAGGGTTGAAGGCGGCTCTACTCAAGAAACATAAGGAATCCGTTCATAGGGGTAGATTATTGGAATGGGGGCAAGATGCTGATCTCCTCCCAAATGGCCCGTATGAATAGTATGAGTAATCGAATGTAGCCTTATGTCTCCAAGTCTCTTATGAAAGATTGTGGAGCTATGTGGCGCTGTATCCACGAAGCTCTCAGAAGACAGAATGTGTTGATGCCTTGATTTCACAGTCAAAGAGGTTCTCTTGAATGCTCTAGAGAAAGGATCTCTTGGAGGTCAGGGGCCCAGTTTAGCCTATCAAGAGGGAAGAATGTGTTAAGCTGCAGATCAAGCTTTGTCAAGAAGATTTTCTACCTATATCAGCAGTATAGAGGCTCCTCCAAATATAGACCTTATAGACACAGACCTTATGATTATGGCTACTGCAGAAGGGGCTTCGCCTCTAACTATACTCCTGCCAAAGGGAAACAAAGGTTCCTTCGGGAAGTCGGCGTACGTCTTTAACGACAGCTAATCCAGCTATAGAGGCTCCAGACAGTATAGAAGTTATTCCTCCTACTCTAGAATAGAGGCACCAGACTTGGCGCGAGTAGGGGAGAAAGATACAATTGTCTCTTACGAAAAACTATGACGCCAGTGGAGGAGCATTCTACGCTCTTCCTTCCGGGCTGGCACTGTCGATGACCTCGATCCATGGGTTTTCTGACAGGACTATTTAAGAAGGTTTTACCCATTGACGTTACCACTCGTCCGCGATGAAAGTCAGTTTTGGACTCGCCTATGCCATAAGAGACATTAAGGCTTTGATTCTAATTTACGGCGTAATGGAGTTCTTTCGGAGAAATGCATTTTTCCGATTTAAAAAAGGACTATGGAAGGTTTTCTACTCATTTTTCTCTTGCTCCGAGGAAAACAGGGATCTCAGAACCAATCTGTTAATTTACGCCCTCTGAACAGGTTTTATTCGGCCAAGACATTTCAGAAGGGAGGAAACACTCCGCGTCATCAAGAGTTGAAGGAGGGCTGGTTCGGCGCGACTTTGGATTTAAAAGACGTCTACCTCCATGTTCCAGTTTTTCCTCTCATCAACGATGACTTCCTTCCGGTTCGACAATCAGTCCTACAAGTTTCGAGTTCGCCATTTGGACTTTCAATGCTACCCTTACCTTTACAAGATAGTGAAGACAGTGGCAGAAAATCTGAGAAGGAGGGGTATACAGATATTCGTCTATCTCTACGTTGGTTGTTGTGGATCCAAACAAGTCAAAGCCTGATAAGCAGTAAACCTTGTCATGAAGACGGTGAAGGTTGAAAGGAAATGGGTTTCATTGTTAAACTTAAAGAAATCAAAACCTCATTCCGAGTCAGAAGCCGGAGGTCCTAGGAGCAATATTGGACTTACAAGAATCCAAAAGCGTTCCGGCCCCCCGAAGAGGAATTACCGAAATTAAGAGATGCATCATGTAATTCTGAGAGGAATTTTCTCCAGCCACATCTATGGCCTCTGCTAGCTTAGGAATGCTGGCACTTAGTAGACCTTCTTACCCTTCTTGCAGAATGAGGTTGAGACTGCTCCAGCTGCACCTTTGAATTTACGCTCTTCTTTACAGAGAACTACCTCACGATCTCAACCGCAAGTCTCTTTGAATACAAGATCGTAAAGCATTTGTGATGCGATCTGGGAAAACCGCCACATGGTGAAAAATGTATATTTTGAGTTTTGAATATCATTGCAAGTTTGAAATATTAAAGTTCCATAACTGTTTACTTCGTTCTTGCTATGATACACATATTCAAAAGTATGCCTTATACAATCTGACAAAAAATAAGTACAACATAACAGATTTAAGGTATTTTCTTTGTTTCAAAACTGTCCTGAGCGACATTTGGGTTTTTTTTTTTTTTTTGGGGGTGGCGGGTTTCCCAGATCAAATCACATTATGTTTGTTAAGCAACTTCAAAGAACTTATGGTGGGAAAGGGAATTCCACGAAAATACACACCAAATTGTTATTACGACAGCATGCTTCGAAGATAGTTGGGAGCAGGAATGAGGTCCCTCAAAATATAAGGTGTGTGGTCAAAGATTATAAGGAAGCTCCACTTAAGTACTAGAGTTGCTAGCAGATTGTCACGCTCTAAGGCGATTCAGGACAGATGTATCTGGGAATGTCGGTGTGAAACAGATCAGACAATTCCTTTGTAGTTTCCTACATAAACCACCAAGGAGGAACTAAGAGTATCCTCAAGTGCACTGTAACATCAGCTCCCTCACTTGTGGCACGAATCATTCAATTACCCTGAAGCGGAATATCTTCTGAGTTATCAACTTTATTGCAGACAGCCTTTCCAGGGAAAGTCAGCGAAACTGATAGATATTCAGGATCAACTGTGGAGTGGCATCTCAACAGCCAGATTTGCCAGTTGATTTTTCAAGACTTACAGGGCCCATGATAGATCTGTTCGCAAACAGGTCAAATCTCCAAACTCCAACATATTGCCGTGGCTGGCGGATGAGAAGAAAAAGCCTGGGCGAGAGACTGCTTTACAATGAGTTGGGACAATCTGATTGCTACGCCGTTGTCCACCGATAACAATTCTGGCAAAAGTACGGACAAAGGTACAGCAATCAAGTCATTGCAGGATGCGGCTGAAGCCCCATTTTGCCGCGTCAGTTGGTTCATAATGGCTGGTCAGCATGTTGGAAGATCAGCCAAGACTGATTCTTGTAAGGCAAAATCTGTGGTGCGGTCCAAAGGAAACATAAGTGTGTCTCTCTAACCTAAAAGAGGGCACATGTGGTCCAGTGGCTCAGTGTTCGGCCCCCCGCACACCAAAGGTTGTGGGTGCGAGCCACGCTGGGGTCAATGTGTTTCGTCCTTGAGAAAGCGCGTACCTCAATTTACTCCTCTCTACCCAGGTGTTTTATTAAAGGGGTACAGATTATTCAATGTCCGGAAGGTAACAGACTCGCTGTTAGATGAGGTGTGGCGATCCAACTACAGAACTATAGGAGGAGTCTGGCCCAATCGCTTCGAAAGAGAGATGGGAACTTCGTTCCTGTGTTTACACAGGTCCGTCCCCTTTTTACCTTTACTTACCTAAAAGACTCTAAGCTATCTACACTTGACTGTGTGGCATCTCGTAAGCTTGCTTCAAACGCAAGCGGCTTTTCAGAAGAACTGCCTCCTTGGACGGCAGAAGCAGAAGGAAGTCAAAACCTCCTTTTTCTACTATAGTAGACTTCGACGCTTCAACGTCTGGTGCAAGAAATCCAAGGATGGATATGCATACAGCCCTGTAGGAGACGTGGCTAACTTCCTGTCTTAACTGTTGCAGAAAACCTACAACCTTCAACTATTAGAAAAACATTTGTAAGCCAGATCTACAATTCTTGATTAATCAGTCATGAATCTGATCTCATTAGGGAATGCTGAAATAAAAGTCTTGCCTTAGAAGACTCACTCTTTTGGACTTCCGTTTAGTCTTCGTTGCGGTCGCTGATGAGATGTTTGAACGTGGATAAAGCTACACTTTTCGACTTAACAAGAAAGACGCATCCTTCTTATGGCTGCATTACAAAAGAAGATGTTCGAAATCATGCGTTTATCTATTAACAGAAGTATATGAGTTTATCCGGACTCTCCACTATGTCACTCATCCTTACCTCGGGCTGGTTTCATGGCCAAAACACCGACAAGACCGGGAATTATGCACCTCAGCCTATATTTCTTCCAGACTTCCCAAGTTACTGGAGCTCCTGAAGATACACGTTGGTGTCCAGTCGGACTCGGAGCTCTTCGACATATACCGACCGCCGCACTCGCCTTCCTAAGGAATCTAATGGATTCTTCAATTTCGACCACCGTTTCTCATCACTACAACTAACCTTACAAACCTGCTCTACAAAACAGCATTATCACGCTGGCTCACTTCCCTCATCTCTGCGCTTTAAAGTGAAAAGCTCGTCACTGACAGTAACATCGCCCTTTAACCCGCATGCTCATGAAATTAGAATTCAGAACAACATCTTTGGGCTTTTCACTTAGGAGTGAACATTACGGAAATTATGGAAGTCAGCATGATGGAGGACGCCTACAACGTTCCAGAACGTTTCTATGAAAGGCGTCCTTAGAAGTTATCAAAAACCGTGGCCAAACCCATCCTGCAGCAAAGCAGTCCAGAGTAATAGGATATTCTAATCCTGCATTTACCATTATTCTCATAAGGTGAGGAATGCCCGGTCTACGTATGACCGTATGTTCCCATTGCTACAGATTGCTATTATTAATTAGATGGCTTACATTGGTGCAAAAATTATTTCAGCTTCCATAAAAAATTTACTATGGCCGATAAACCCCGCAGCAATTGGAGACTACCGGCTCCACTTCTTCCTCCACTAGTGACCAGGGTGGCGGTCATGCACTAGTTGGATCATTTGTAATGTATATAATGTGTTAAATAGAATATACTCACCAGAATTTTGTGAGATGTATTCTATTTACATACATGTATCCTTACGAATGATCCAATAGTAACCCTCTCCAGGCCCTCCCGCCAGTGGAGCCTTGGGGAATGTACAAAAATGACAAAGGATTCTGGGTGCCAGTGGGGATAGTGATGGGCGTGTAAACGATGGCCAGCGTGGGACCGGCTACCAGGCAGGGCTTACACAAATTTTTTAATGTGCATTAGGGGTGTCTCGAGGCTTTTTTGACACAAAAAATGCAGGGGGCGAGTCAGAGTGTGGAAAATGGAGAGAGTAGAGAGATCGCTAACACTACAATCACAGGAGGGGGAAGGAAGAAGGTATAGGAAAAGAAAGAACAGAAAGTGTAGGTAGGTGTAAATATAATTATCTACCACATTCTGTGAGTATTATATAAATGAATAAAATAAGAAACTTACATATTTCATTTGGGGGGGGGCAATATTAGAAAGCGTTAATCGTTATGTACCTCCAATCTCCCACTAGAAAGACACTATCATGATTTTCACTCACCCGAAAGCTAAACATATTGGAAATTTGCAGGAATACTTCAAAAAGTGAAGGATAAGGCTGTAGGCTTCTTGGAAGGTATAATTGGTTTCCCACTTAACAAGCACATTCACAGCAAAAGGAAGAAAAAACAGCAGTGTTCAAGTATATACACCCCCATTGAATTATGTGTGTAGTAAGTGTCCGTACGGACGTAATGACTAAATATACAATTTTTGTCCATTATAGGTTGCTTTTTAAATCACTTGCAGGGTATGTTGGATACCTATCTGTTACAAATATTCAAAAATTCTTATTTTTTTGATGAAGTTTTTTTGGATTTTCTTCTGATTGATCAAATCACTGATATTGCCCTTTAAGTCAACTATGGAAAGCACCAGAGCTGCGCTTTTACTGATTAAGTAGAATATTCAAATTATTGTTGCTCACACAGTTTTCAGAGATTGTTTCTCCCTTTAGATTTTTTTTTAAACCGGAAGATTAAGATCAGATATGATTTAAAGACATGGAAGATAAACTGTCTGTATGTTATTATAATCAATAAACACGGCTTGTGGCCGTTATCCGCAATCAAACTGATCTCGCATACATTAAGCTTTGTCAATGCACAGAAAACTAAATACCCCCAGTATCCTCCAGACATTTCTACTAATCAAAATATCCTTCGTATTTTTTTGTGCAGAGTCCAACCTGCATTCAAAACAAGAACTGTGCCATCACCTCAGAGAGCAACCAGGGGGCTAAGTCTGCGACACGGGTAGAAGCGGCCTTGCCTTGGTATGTATGCAAAGCATCATGGGTATAGCATGGGTCAGAGTGAATCTAGAGATATGCAAATATGATATATGGCTACACTCTCAAAAAGGTACAGGTTTTCATGCCAAGCATAAGATTTAGTAGAATGTGGTTATCAAACACTTTCTCCAAGATGTACAAGTTGTTACTATTTGAAAGGTTTCAAAAGTGCAAAAAAAAGAGTTCGAAATTAATGCTGGCACTGCATTTTCAATGAGATCCTTTGTGTGCAATTTATTCCTTCTAATTTTTGTGTCCTTTTTGCTCGTTCCTTCCTCCAGTCCTTTTTTTTTTTTGCCTGCTTTTGATCCATCATTTAATTATTGTCTGAAACCAAGGACCCCTCATTGGAAATAATCTATGCATTTTGCTGGCTTTCAGGAGCTCCTTGTTTTTATCAACATGTTTTTTCTTTTTATATCTGATTGTATAATTTTCTTGTTATATTAGCTTTTAAATTGTACATTGCCCTTCTTGTCTTTTTACTCATGCTGTAAGCCGTTTTAAAAAATATTGTTGATAGTACCTGAATAAAATCAATCAATCAAATCAATCAAGCTTGTTTGGCCAGCAAATAACCAGCCCTCATAAACTATCCCTTACCTACCCATGTAGTGCCAGTTTGTGATGAAATGTTCTGAGAATAGTATTCCCAATGCCCTAAACAGCAT
>JAMKCH010039572.1:0-14124 GCA_023653785.1 Ophioderma brevispina | reverse complement strand
TGAATTGAAATGAAGTTTTAATATTGCATTGTTTTTTATATTTAATGTTAAATGACAAATGTAATGACACGATATGACACAATTGTGTTGAGTTGTCGTTAAATTTTAATACTCACTCACTCACTCACTCAATACAAAGTATTATAACTGTTTCAGCTGCTTCTATTTGGAAAAGATGCAAAAGGTTTTACAGCCTTATATGTATTGGAAGTACTTATTAATATCTCCAAGATCATGTACCACACAGTAATTATAGTTTCTGCTTGATTACATACACAGGGTGATCAATTTAGTTAAACTTTATATGCATGAAGTTTATTCAAATTTTCATTACAGGTGTTAAACTTTCCTCAATCAACTTAAAAACTAAGCACAATGATCAAGTGTGATTAATTCATCAATGAGTATTGATTGAAACATTTTAAAAAATCACATTCTAGTCATACAGGGTGCTCCAAATGCATAGTAATTTCATAAATTAAATGTAACAGAAAGTTCATGTACCCAATATATGACACATGACCAGCTAATAATCCCAAATCTGCCACATACTATCACCTTATTTTCACACAAACAGGGTCATTTCCCAAAATATCCAAAATGCTGAAAACTACCACCTCTGCCAAATTTTCAACATATAGGCAAGATGTTTGTTTTGTTAAACTGATCTGTCCTGTCAGGTTAATCATGTACAAATTGTACCAACATGTACAAAAAATTATGTTCTAATAAGTTATGCAAATCTTTTTTTAAACTTGCTACATCATATCCATACATAACATTTATAAAAACAACAGAATCACATCCCTTTTTAATTGAATAGTCCATAGATTTAATTGAATAGACCAAACAAAAGTGACAGCGGACAGTCCATTTTTTCGTAAGGGGTGTGTGTGGAGCAATGCTAGAACTGTGTGGTGGAGCTTGTAAATTTGTAGTTAAATAAACATCATTGGACTGAAAAACTTCGGCCCCTTGAACATGTTTAAAGGAAATCTCATGTGTAACCTATATGATAAGATTGCTTTAAACATGTTCAAGGGCCAACAATACACACATGAGGTTTTTTCCAGCCCAATGATGAAAGTGAAGATATTTGTGCTGCATTTACTTTTGCACCTTTTTTTTTAACTTATGAGCACAAAATTAAGAGTACTAATATATAGTTTGTTTAAAATAGCTAAAGTCATTTCTTAAAAAAAAAAGAAATAGGTAAAATGTGAGTGACAATGCTCAAAATTACAATGCGCACAAATTTTACGCACAAAAATGATCAGTATTAAATACTTAACTAATGCTACTTTGGTCTTAAAATGTTAATAATTTACTTTTAGACCACTGCTTTTAACTTTGAATTACAACTTTAGTACACAATTTGAATGAGAATTGCAGGTTTCTGTCTTATGTAAATATTCGTTGCGGACGTACACGTTGCGGACGTACATTTACCTGTACGTCCGCAACGGTATATCTCAAAAATGAGGTGATGTAGAATGTTTATTTACTGTTGTTTATATGGCCCACGTAGGGTAAACAGAAGATATGAGTTAATATAATTTTAACATGCTCAGTTATTTTTTAAACTAAAAAACTACATATTTTTTGTTGCGGACGTACATTTAAGGAGATACCCAGTAAATCATGGCCATTAGAAAAAAAAAAATCACAGCTTTGAAATATTATTCATATTGAATTCAAATGCATATGCAATGACTTTTAAAAAGAATCCTTACTAATTGTCAATACATATCTTGAGTTCCTATTACAGGGTGAATAAAAAATTCAAATTTTCTCCTGCAGAAGTGTGCATTTTGACACCTCTGTCGGTAGAGCCTTAAATCTGGCAAAACATGAATATTTGGTAAAGGGCCATATTATTACATGAAACAAGACACTTTTACCTTCCTTATGACATAAAACTTAAGCAAATATAACAATTTTCAAAAATTTGACATTTGGTTGACACTAATTACGGGAATTGCCCCACTGAGCAACTCGGCCTAGAAGTTCAAGTGTGATGGTTGTGAAATTGTGACGTGTATAGATCGTTCACGCTAGCGTTGCCACGTCGTCCGTACCTACCTCCTAAAAACGCTACGTGCCTTACTCTATTGAAATACCGGGAGGGGTGCGCAGCTGATCCGATGCGGGATAAGCAAATCCATAATCAGTATAAATACAGCCTTATGAAAATCTTTACCTTTGATGTTATAGTCCTAAATTATTTTTATATTATACGCCGTTGTTTCCTGACTGATTTTCCATTCATGGTTAAAATCATGATGATTTTGAAACGGTGATTTTTTAACCGTTAAAAATCCCAATTTAAACATAACAGTCGCCCCACTAGATCAGTGAGTCGCCCCTGATGTTCCGGGTGTATTTTCTTTAAGATACGATATGAGCAGGCTTATTTTCGCTGATTTACCACAAAAAATTACGCACATACAACCGGAAAGTCATGGAAGTGGGCGACGACTGTGTTTAGCTGCAATTTTCCGGTCACTTCGTGCCCTTTTCGGGCCAACATTTCACGGAGGTAAGCATGAGCTGTGCCCCGTTTGTATGTTTAAAATCGAGCTAGTAGGGATGTTAAGACATCAAGTTTTCCATATATGCACTGATTTTCGTTTCACGTAGATCGCCAGCTTACACCGTCGTTGCCGGCGCACTGCTCAGTACCTTCACACTCAATGCCTTGCGCGAAATCCGCCATCTTAGAATTTCAGTACTGTCGGGCCGTTCTATGGGAGTTGGAAACAGGCGCATTGATTTTTTGTTTTTTATTTTTAAATGAAATACGGTCAGAAATAAATAGCTTCAACATCCGGGATAGCTAGTTTTAAAGGTCAAACTTCATTCAATTAAAATGGCAGTTGAGCTGGGCTGACAAGATTTTGCATGGAAAATTGACAGCGAAGTCAGCACTTCCGGGTGTTCGTCCGAGGTGGGACGATTTTTGAAGTTTTCCGTCAAAATCAGCATGAATATCTAAAAAGGCAAGTGTCCCCCGACAATTTTCAAACATGTATTCCGATAAAAATTATGTAGGTTTTGATTTAAAAAATGGCACGTTGGGGGTGAATATCCGTATTTGTCTCAAGATCACATGGTGGAGCACAATGGTGTAGGTGATGATCACGCGGTGCGTAAACAAGCATCGTTTACGAAAGTTCAAGGTCGTGTGCAATGCAAGTTCAAGCGGGGCGTGGCTTCGTTGTTGCCCACATGTACTGGTTGTTTAATATAAAATTGTAAAGAGCCATGGGTTATGAACATGATTTTATAATTATATGGATATTTAAAGTGATCACTTAATTTTGTTTTGACCGTAAATCCTTAGCCTTACTAGGGCAAGCCTGGCTTGGGCCTGGCCTGGGCTTGGCCCAGTCCTGCTAAGCATGACTTGACTGGCCTTATCTTTATCAACTTGACATATTTTACTGGCCCTCAAATGTCATGCAAAAATGATCTCGGGACCGATGTAGAAACACATTTTGCCTCCACTTTAATGCTTCTCTAAATGAGGTCATGTTGAGCAAGTTACTTACGTTTGGGTGTAAGAAATCGGTAGACAACCCTTAAAGTTTTGAGTAGTTTTCGGAGAGTCTAAACTTAAAAGAGCAAATTTGATTGCGTTTCCAAGGACGATAATTTCACTTCACAGACTAAGTCCAAACCGGAAAGCCAAGGACATGATACCTAGGTGAAAGGTCATGCCATGTGCGACCCAATTTGTTTTAAAAACATTCAAAAAGCCCACGATCTATACTTCCAGTCGCAGCGGAGCGATTTATGCTCAGGAGCCATGCGTAACAGTTGATCTGGGGTCAAAGGTCCGGTATTGCACATGACAATCGCTCGCTTTGGCTGGAAGCATGTTATAAGCTTCAGGCTAGGAGAAATACCCAGACACGTTTTGTAATGATAGCGCCGCACCGGACGCGGTCCTAAGTTTGCAGTATGACGTATTGACATCGCGTGAATAATAATGCGCCACGTAAGACCGCGATCATGAGCTACTCATTTATTACCGGATGCTTCTATTATCTTGTCAGTCGGCCTTAGGGTCCATGCTTCAATGGACCTTACGGCGGTATGGTTTTGGTAAATATTTCCCACGGTGAAGTCTGTGCCACAGACTGCCAAAGATATTATTTAAATTATCTGCGCGGAAGATTACGTTAATAAGTCCGTCATAGCGAAATGTATGATAATGAAACTAAATCTCAAATAATCTCCGGAAAACGGAAGGGTTCTATGGAAGTTTTTTTGCATCTGGGTTATTGACGGAGGTTTTGTTTTGAATATGTATCGTAATTGGGTCTCTGAAACTGAAACCTAATAGAAAACCTTAGCCGAGAAAATGGAAACGTTTTTGTTTGGTACTTCGGTGCTTGCAGAGATGGAAAAGTGAACACGCATCGCTACGGGCCACATCTCTTTTTCCCACAATGCCTTTCGATATTATTCCAGTCTTGAGAATGTTCAAACGCTAGTTTTTTCAATTTTAGAAGCAGGATTACGTATTAACCGGACTGCCCGTAAACTGACCTCAGACTGTGAACCTACCGGAAGCTGTTTGTATAGCAGCAAAATACAATCCAAGTTATTTTGATTGATTGAAAAACTGGACTTGTAAAAGTAAATGCTTTTGTTACCATAATCATCAAGAATAGAACAACACCAATAAGTGCACTATTGTAGGGATGTTTCTCAAGTCATGTATAGTAACTTTTTTGGTTGGTGAAGGTCGGTAAACCGTCACAATCACTGTGTATTTGAGTGCTCGTACCATGAGTTTTGTTTTCATGCTGGCCCGAATAGCCTATTGTCGTAACTAGAGGTCCAGTCCACTGTAAAAGTAAGCCATAGAAGGTGTATGTAAAGACCTCTAGTTACGATTATCGGAACTGGGGCTTGGGCATGTCTTACACTGCATGATGTGTGAGTGTGTGGGGGGTAGACTCTAGCTGGAAAGCATGAGCAATCGAATGTCACTTGAATTATATGTAGGCGGTTACACCTTTTTATTTTTTTTTTATTTTTTACCCATCATGTAACACATTTTGTAATTCATGATGAATTGTCTTGATCTGTGATTTGTATGGTTGAAGATTACATGCAATGAAACTTGTTCAATTTGCATTAGGGGAGTACACGGAAGTGCATTATGGGATATTTCAAATAAGGGACGGTATTATGTTATGTATTATTGACATGTGACCTTCAATGAATTAATTGGCTCAAATAATGATAACACGTCCAGGTGATGGCATCTTAGTGGCCTTGGGACCTCACTGCCGTACTTTTTTAACTTGGAACAACAATGTAGAAACACTGATACAGGCTTTTCTAAGGAAAGAAAGGAATTGTGGGATTATTTGACAATTGGAGGACGTGTTAAAATTATATTACACAATGTTTTGACAATGTCAGATTAGTTTATGGTTTAGGATTAGTATTAGTAATGGTAAATTGGTAATAAAACACCAAAATTTAGCTATAACTTGAAAAATGCATTCTGGGAGCTAGACAGAAATGCATGTGGGATATGTTGCGTGGGGTTTCACACGTCTTATTCCTATGGGAAAAGGTACTGACTGAATTTGCGGTAATCGTTAATTTGCCATATGTCGAGAACGGATTAACGTATCTACACCATTCAAAAAGCATTTTATTCTTTCAATGAGTACTTTCCAGTCAATGCTTTTCAAGCCTCTGAAACCATTCCAATTTTAAGTCCTGCTACCTATCATCGAATATTTGAGTTATACCAAAATTCTTGACTTTGTGGCACATATGGTGGATTGTGATACCGTTTTTTTTTACTGTTAATGGCCTCTCGGCTTTGTAGGGGGGAGATAGTAGGGGCTATGTCCCTAGGGGAAAAACCCGAGAAACCTCGGCGTTATATGACGTGTACTGTTAGTGTAGAGTTGCAACGGTCTGAACTCGTGAATATGGTACTACTACGAATGTATTTGATTCTTTTCTACGTACAAATCGGGGGAGTGTGTGGTTTGGAACCGGGATTGTCTTGTTAGGCCACCCGTGATGTTATTGACCCCCTAACTCACTGAAAAAAGAAACTGCTATGCGTATACGTATGAATGTCGCAGGCGGTCAGGTATTTGTCCTCTACTGATGGCGCACTACTAGCACTAACCCTGATTAGCCAGGTGGTGCAGGAAGCCCCATTTCCCGGCCTATTTCCGTCAAATTTGACTAATCCGCATTCACAACATACCTACAAATTATAACGGAAAAACCGCATCAATATGTATGGGCTTTATTCCGTAATAAATTCCACGAGGGTTAAAAGTTAATGGCTAAATTGGTTATACCATAGGTCTCTCTTTTTCTTATTGATTTTGGTTTTGGTAATTTCCTTATTTGGGTCATTTGTTAATAGCGATGTCTACGGATAAAGCGGCAAACTTACTCCACTAAATTGCACTTTATTCCGTCAAAATACTAAAAAACAGTTCCTAAAATTTAAAATTGCCACTCCCGATCTTGCCCCACCCGGTCCGACTTATTTATTTCTTCACGGCCTGTGATGGTGGTATGAATATTTTTATGTCTAGATTTTATACCACCCGCTCACTCCTTCCTTCTTTCTTAACCTTCTTACCCCCCAAAACTACTAACCCTCTTTGCTGGTATAAATTACCCCCAAAAGAAATCCCCTTTTCTCGTACTAACCGGGTGTTAATTAATTTAAATTTGTCCCCTTTGAAAAAAAGCATATATAATACTCCTGTTATACCCCCCGTTCCATAGACAATCGCTGTATAAAAGTATAGCAACGGGGGGTATAACAGGAGTATATAATATAGGGCGCTTAGCATCAAGCTTATATTATACTCCTGTTATACCCCCCGTTCCATAGACAATCGCTGTATAAAAGTATAGCAACGGGGGGTATAACAGGGCCGCTTAGCATCAAGCTTATATTAAGGCCAATGGAAGTTGATTCTTAGTTTCATGTTGCCGCGCGCGTCAGATTTATACGCCGCATCCGAAATTCATTATTTCACTTCAATTCATTATTTAATATTAACTTCAATTTCAATCACGCACAGATGGTCATAGAAACCGTCGCAAATTTCTTTGCACATCGTATTTCATGAAAAGTGTCATTGCTTGGATTCCCTGTATGCTTATTCTCTGTCCAACTGCTAACTATCCTAAGTACGGAACTTCACCTTAATGTCCGCCAGTATCCTCAACGGAGCGTACGTTTAGATTTGCATGATCGTTCTTTGGCCGATTGCAATATGGCGTGGAGACCAAGCATATGGCTATAATGCTTTGGTGAGACGTCTTCTCCTGCAATCGATGTATCTTTAGACGAGTGCTTTTTCATGCTGTCGGTATTCCCGGGGTCGGTAATTCTGTAACTATATTTCTTTTCTGATTGTTTGAAAGTAAAGGTTGTAATTGCCCTTTTTTTCTTCGATGTATAGCGTGATGAAATTTATTGAAAGAATATTTGACAATGATCAGTGATGATCACCATCAGTTTGCCGGCGGTTTCAAAATTCACCACCCTTGGCTCGTCAATGTCAGTGTTGTTGTTACTTGTTATTCGACTAGAAATGGAATAAATATGGATCGGGTGCTGTAGCGGTTCATGTGCTGCAATGGAAATAAACCACAAAAACAAAGGTTTCTTGTTGGGGTATTTCTTACTACTATACTATGGTCGGGGATCAGGGGGTGGGTGATGTCTGAAATGGAAGATAGCCTTTCATCTGCCAGTCATCATGACAAGCATATCTGCTGAGCAGCACATACAAAGCTATACAACATGCATGGCAAGTGCTAGTGTGAAATACTACTCATTCAATGAGGCAGGGTGGGGAACTAAATATGTCAGGTGGTTCGTGGATGAATGTTGACTTTGTGGGAGACGTTTCGTCTTTTTGTGTGTGCAATTTTTTTTTAAATATATGTCAAGTGAGTGGAAATTAAATACCTCATTCATTGAATGAGGCAGGGTGGGTGGGAAACTAAAATACCTCAGGTGGGTGAATGTAGACTTTGGAATTTTTGTCGTCTTGTGGGTGAAGATGTTTTTTTTTCCTGCTTTAAACTCGTATACTGCACTGCAAACGTCAGGTGGTTGAATGTTTTTTGAATCTTTGTTGATATTTGGTAAGTGAAATGTTTTTCCCCCAACATGTTTTTTTTTTTCTGCCGATATATACGCGTATACATCAATTGTATATGATAACTAAACGCGTCATGTGGTTGAATGTAGACTTTGGAATTTTTGTCGTCTTTTGTGTGTGAAGATGTTTTTTTTTCCTGATATATACGCGTATACGTCACATGGAAATACGTCAGGTGGTTGAATGTTTTTTGAATCTTTGTTGATATTTGTGTATGAAGATGTTTTTTTTTCCTGATATATGCATATGTGATTTTTTTTCCTGATATATGCGTATTTGATTTTTTTTCTGATATATACACGTATAAAATTGTAGATGTCAGGTCGTTGAATGCAGAGCAGAGACTTTTTGAAATCTTTGTTGATCTTTTGTGTGTGAAGATTTTTTTTCCTGATATATACGCGTATACGTCACATGGAAATACGTCAGGTGGTTGAATGTTTTTGGAATCTTTGTTGATATTTTGTGTGTGAAGATTTTTTCCTGATATATGCATATGTGATTTTTTTTCCTGATATATGCGTATTTGATTTTTTTTGATATATACACGTATAAAATTGTAGATGTCAGGTCGTTGAATGCAGAGCAGAGACTTTTTGAAATCTTTGTTGATCTTTTGTGTGTGAAGATTTTTTTTCCTCCTGATATATACGTGTATACATCAATTGTATATGGTAACTAAATATGTCAGGTGGAATAGAATGTAGACTTTGGAATTTTTGTCGTCTTTTGTGTGTGAAGATTTTTTTTCCTGATATATACGCGTATAAGTCGTGACATGAAAATACGTCAGGTGGTTGAATGTTTTTGCAATCTTTGTTGATATTTTGTGTGTGAAGATGTTTTTTCCCTGATTATGCGTATGTATTTTTTTTTTTTCCTTTTCAATAAAGGTGCTGGTCCCTTCGGAAATTTGAGACCCCCCTGTTTTAACCGGAAGTAGTATGAATTTTGATATCAGATGAAAAGCCGTATTTTTCTCATTGTCTTCCTGAATTTCAGCTTTGAAATCATTTCTTTCCCAAGATACCAATAAAACTGCCGTTATAGTGGGTAAACCATCGATATTAACACGGTGTTGATTGTGAAAGGGAGTTTGCAGCATGCATTGTTGCGTCTAGCATCAAAACAGCGAGCTTGTTTCCTTCCCACGATAATTAATGGGCAGCTTAAGCAAGTGTAGGGCTTTCATATCAAGTACGAATAAACTCAGAACAACACCTTCAAGATAGTAAAATTGAAATTAACCTGCATTGGTTTTTTTCAACTATAAATCTAGTAGAAATAGACCTATATGTGAGATGGGCAAGTACAAACCAGGTTTATAGCATATAAAACAAGATCCATGACATAAATTTAAAAAAATATAATTTACATTGATAACAAGGAAAACAACAGTAAGTTAAGCTGTATCATTTACAAGACGTAAATTAGAGTTATTTCTAATATTACTACAACTCAAACGATAAATAATGAAAATATATGAAATAATGAAACTTTGTCAAATAATGAATAATGAAATCCGACCTCGTCACCTTTTAGAAATCTCCAAACAGGAAACTAAGAATCAATTTCCATTGGCCTTATACTCCTGTTATACCCCCTGTTCCATAGACAATCGCTGTATAAAAGTATAGCAACGGGGGGTATAACAGGAGTATATAATATAGGTCCGCTTAGCGTCAAGCTGATATTATTACTCCTGTTATACCACCCGTACCATAGACAATCGCTGTATAAAAGTATAGCAACGGGGGGTATAACAGGAGTATGTAATATAGCATCGACAAAAAGAAGTTTTAATTAATACCAGTGTAGGGACGAGGAGAAAAGGGGATGTCTTTTGGGGTATTATAAAGCAAAAGAGGGGTTAGTAGTTTTGGGGGGTAAGAAAGAAGGTTAAAGAAGAAGGAAGGAGTGAGCGGGTGGTATAAAATAGACCTAAAAATGTTACACCACCCGTTCATGGACCATTGCAAAATGAAGTGAGCGGGTGGGGTAAGATCGGGAGTGTAAGTATAGGCCTAAATCTACTAGTAAGAAAAAATGCAACTTTCTAATATTTAGGCTAAAATAAAGCGCATACTCCATTAAACCGCTTTATTCCGTCAAAATACGCGCTCCAATTAAATAAGGTGTATAGGCCTATAGCATTGTACTTTAACTTTTAAGCACGCGGCTTTATTCCGTTTGTTTTTTTTTAACAGCTTACACCGCGAAAGCGTTAAGCCTAAGGATATTGGTCTATCTATTTTTCAGTAAGCTAGGGGGTCAATTGTGACGTCCTATTTTACGGAGCTTCAAAACAAGATATTGCCTGGAAACCTACCTAAATCCGTATCGTAGACGTGGCAAAAAGTCTCACTCAAGCGTATTTAATGAACTTTTCTCCTCAGTTTTCGACTCAGTTTTCAGCCCAGAACTTCGTCTTTGCATACAAGCTGTCTCTACGAGGTCAATTTTTTTCTAAAGATTGATAACCTCACTCCAACAGAACAATGTCACATCGTGTTTGTTTACTGTATATGCTCATAGCATTCTTTCTGCTTATATGAGACTGTACCTTACGTTTGATGATTTGGGCTGTATGAACGCGTGCGCATTGCCATTATCCGGAATTTTAAGGTCAGATAGTCAAACGCATGCAGTCAAGAATTTCAAGTCTGATACTAAATACTACTAAGAATTTTAGATGTTAGAAAGTAAAAGAAAGTTTGCTGAAATATTTGTTGCAGTTAGTGCATGAATGCTGCAAACTTACATGCAATTTGTCCTGGAAAAGGTAGGTCGGGATGAATTTAAAGGTGCAACGTCAACGAGAGAGAACACTCAACATTCATGCACAGTCTTAAGTCTTAGTACTGGTTTCCTCCATAATCTTCCACCAGGGAATTTAACAGGAGGTGCAACGAGGTGACACGCTTAGATTGAGAGAGGAAGCTCTGTTTGAAAGCATCTTTAGATGGTTGGGAGACTATTGTTTGTGGAAGATTGTTCCAGTCAGTGATACGGAAGGGAAGAAATGAATTTGCAAAAGACGGTGCGTCGGTGGTTAGTCCCAACAGTGACTCTTCTAACATGTGTCTAATAAGAGTCCACACTCTGCCATTGCAACTGAGTGTACACGAAATTGAAATTTTTCATGAGATTTAAACCACAAATGCACTTCCAATCCTGCTAAAAATTACATTGCATGGTTTCTCCTTTACATTAAAGAAACATGCATGCAGATATTGAGAGCTAATTATTGCCAGCTTTCATCATTTTCAGAGAAAATGAGGTGAAAATTTTGCTCCATCCACACTCAATGCATGGGAATTTCATTGACATCGACTTCCTTGGAGTGGGTTGTACCCTTATATGAGTATTAGAGGGTACCGATTGGGAGAACGGTGGCTTGGGTGCTGAAGAGTGCTCCCATCGAATGTAGTCGGTGGCGGGGTTATATCCCACTGACACGATTCGATCTGTAGCTTGAAGAGTTTGAATTGATGCGTTATGTCCGCGCCTACTTCTTTCGGTCTTACTCTTAGGTTGAATATTATCTTTTGGAATATCAATTTGGTCGTTGTTTATCTTTATAGATATGTCAGGCGATGTGCTTTGCGACGGTTATTGAAGGCATATGCCAGCCAAGTGTATTAACATCTAGGAGACGCTTGAATCCCTGGTTGTTTCTTTGGACACCAAGAATTATGCTTACGTTGAACCTTCTTAGTAGGTTGATGTTTATTCACGTAGGGGTCCCAAGGCCTTGTACGACGTACTCGAGATTGAGGTCTACCCGTGTTTGATATACTTGTTCTTTAATGTTAGTTGAGGTGTGGTAGAATTTCTTTAGAGGAAGCCACCAGTGTTTTGAATCTTATTTGAGCATCTGTGTCTGTGTATTTCCTGTTTCAAATTATTAGGGATTAGGATGCCTAAATATGACAGTTTACCGAGTTCGACTCCGGGTTATGTGTATGATATTACATTTAGCAGCATTGAACTTCACACCCCAGGGGTGTTGCCATTTGACTAGATTCATTCAGTCTGATTTTTGAAGTTGTTCTTCGTCGGCTGGGCAGGTGAGGAATTGTATAGACCAGACCATCGTCGGCAAAGAGGGTAATTTGCTCTTGATGGCTGTCGCCAATGGCATTAATGAATAGTAAGCAAAGATGGGGACCAAGGACTGTCCCTGGGGGACCCACTCAAAACTCTTTGCCATTTTGATGCGTCACCATTGATAGTACGCGTTTGATGGGGTTGAGTAATACATTTTTTTAATCCATCGCTTGGTGGATTTCCGCGGATACCATAATGGTCTAGTTTAAGAAGGAGCCTCTCATGGGGGAGAACAACGTTCAAAGCTTTAGAGGAAATCCAGAACAGCGACGTCAGTTGTCTGTGATGTGGTTATCAAAATTTTTAGCCAGGTCATGGGTAGTAATCGTCCCTAGGAACTCGGACATTCGGAATCCCCATTTATCCTTAAGCACTGGCATTCATCGAACAGCTGTTCTCTGTCCTGAGTTTTCGTTGTATTTGAAGTGGACATACGTTATTGAATTGAAAATCAAACTTGCAAGGTGACAGAGACCAAAATACCGCCCATATGACACTCAACATGCATTGATGTAAAATTTTGCTTTGCAATGCAGTTACATTACTGTACATACCATTTGTTTACAATGATATAACCAAATTGTAAATTCGAGAAAAAATAGGAGGGAGCGATTCTCAACCCCAGCAGAATTGAAGTTCCGAATGAAACCGGAAGCAAAAAAGACGAGGGTTTTAAAGGTCGTACACACGGTAAAACAAAATGCACACCCACAGATGAACAAAATCCGTTTCAACAATATTCAGACGCTGCGGGCCAAGCCCCTACAAAAAAAGTAACTAATTGATGCAGTATATGTGGGTATAAAGTATTTATGCGTGCCCTCCTAGTAAAAAAAAAAAAAAGTTTGGCCTATCCCAAAAAGGGACAGAGTGAGATAGGTCTATAATAATCGGAATTATAATTTGAAATCGGCCTAAACAATTCAGAAAAACCCTTGCTTTTGTCTTAATTAAAACAATGACGACGGCTAAATTTTTGATTTCTTGGCTACCATGTCTGGACTGCATGAAATACGGCCCACACACAGACGATTCGCGTGAGGAAGGAGGGACCAGGTGCACACTCACAGAAAATCAAGACGTAAATAGACAGAAAAATGGGTACTAGACTTCTCTTCCGAAGCAATTTACACAAACATGACACAAAAAAAAAAATACAAGCAAACCCATTCGTAAAAAAGGCCATTTAGTCAATTTATGGTTTTGAAAAGAGGAAGAGCTTTTATTCGGACGACTTCTTTTGGCTTAGAGTCTCCGCAGAGGACCAAGTGTGGCTCTAGCATCTGTCAGGAAGGAATATAGAATCAATGGCGCTAAAAAAACCACCGAATGCGTAGTTAGCCCCGTGGAGTTTGAATACTAATCCATGAGTCTTCGTTTCTAGATACGATACGGCAGTCTTGCTGTGGAAGAAATATGCGTACAAACTGGACGAAAATTCGATTTTTTCCCAATAGGTGGTAAAAGTGAAAAATTGCACATCAACACTCTTCTCATAGAACTCAGAGATACACAGGCTTGCATGGACGTACTTGAGGGGGAGTGTGTAGCTAAAATAAAATTAAAGATAAGTTATCCTTCGCCAAATTTAACTTCGCTGAGTTAGGAAAAATGGATTAAGTTTCATTAATGGCAACCGTTCTGAACTCAGAGACATCGTCCTGAGTTAAGGTACTTGTAACTAGGGTAAGAGTAAGTTTAAAAGTTGTGATTCAGTTGATCTAGCCTTTCGAAAAGCGTGTTGGACATCGGATAAAAGAATATGATGGTTTTCAAGATGTTTCATTAAATACTGAGATGATGTGCTCTAAGATCTTACAGCACACGCTGGTCA
>JAMKCH010039571.1:0-13676 GCA_023653785.1 Ophioderma brevispina | reverse complement strand
CATCAACTCAATTTTGTGAATAAGCCGTTCTCATGAATCTAACAGAAGGCACTGGAATCACAAAATCACCTTTAAGTCTGTGAAACAGTACTTTTTTAAGAACGGCACCATTATAAAGAAGCTGGCCATATACTGTTACCAAATACGTTCCGTAAGCGTTAACAATAGGCAATTACACTAAAAATAATAGGATATTGTTTTAGATCACCGCCATGCCATTGTTCCGCGCTGAAAATATTACAGTTTACGATTTCCAATGAATTCTCAGAAATTTCCTTAATTTTGATATTTTAATCATTTTGGACTAAACCAAACTTGAACCCTTATCGGAGAATGGCCCTATTGGTTTTACACTATTCTAAATTTCAAAAGAGTCCACTGTTTCCCAATAATTTATAACCAGTAACTGTTATTTTTGCAAATGTCTATATCGAAGATTTTGTAACCAGTAGTCCTGAGTGTTTTCCCCTCCTCCCTTCCTCCTCCTCTCTTTTAGCATCCTCTAGTACTAATTGCCCACTATCGGTCGCCTGGCTTTTGCGATTACCCACCAAAATACTCTAAAAAACATAACTAACATCATTTATAGAACGTACATCCATAAGTCAAACTCACTCCACACTCTAAAAACAAACAAAAACTAAAACATAACAATCAATGACCCCATCCATAACTCACCAAAAATAACTCTAAAACACAGTCAGGGCCAAAGTCAGGAGTGCCGAAATCCTTATATAGGCAAACTACGAGCCATATTTGTGTTGTGATTACAAAAACTAGAAAAAAAACAAAAATGGTTTGCTTGCCGAGTGAGTTTTAAATACTACTTAGTTTAACTTTTTTTAAATTACGACCCCCCTGGGTTGTGGGGGATGTATCCGCTAACCAACTTTGTATTGCCAAGCCCAAGCTAAACTCCCCACCAAGTTCCTTAGCGTCAACAACCGACCCCAATAAAAAGGGCCGAGACAGACACACATACAGATGTGGCCTATTATAATATATTAAACATTACCAATTTATATGAAAATACTGCAACATTCTGAACTCTTTCTACATCCACATCCTCAAGTTTTTTTTCATTCGAAGGCATTTTTGCGGTTCTTCTATAACCTGAGTGCAAAAACAATTTAAATAAATGAAATAACTTCATATTAAACGCAGTTTCATTCAACTATACTCTGCTATACTAGCCAATAGTGAGCTGAAATACATGCAATTAGCTGTTAATGGCTGTATTTATAGGCTATGATTTCAATGGAAAAAAATCAATGCATGCAGTTTTGACGACAAATAATAATGGCACAAAGGTCCCGCAGGGCATCGTTCCATGATGCCAATTCTGAATATAAAAATATCAGACGTTAACCTAATTCCATTAACTGTGACAATCAAATTTATGAACACATTGCATGGGTCTTAACTTAAAAAGGCTGAAACAGATTTGAAATATTTTTTTTTGTAGTGAATAAAAAATAGTGTCACCTAAAAGACACTATTTGTTTAAAATTGGGAGTGCGCTAATCAAAGAACTTTTCTAACATTTGAGTTCTAAAATCTTGTGTGATTTCATTACAATCGGTGAAGATTCCAGAATCAAATCAGAGTGCACAAGAAATTGCCAACTGTGTTGCCAGATGTTATGTAGACCTGATACTACAGACTCGGTGGTGCACCCACAAGAACTTTTTTAACATTTTTTGAATAACAGGGGGCAGTAAAAAACTGGACCCCGATTTTAACCGTGCCATTTAACATCTTCATGACACATACTCACAATATGTGGTTCAACAAAAAGCTTATTTATTAGCTTTATTTTGCTGCAAAGATCATTCACATCGGTTAGTATAGACCGAGCAAACACATAGCTTTTAATTTTAGTACGATTTGCACTCTAGTCCAAGGATTCACCATGAATGAACGGTGTTCATGGAAGCAAATCAAGTCAAGAAGGATTTCGGGCTTTTATTGAGGCAAAGTAATTGGACAATGCTTTACCCCACCAAATGCAGAACAATTTTGATTGATGCCTGTCTATACTCTCTGCACCTTCATCACTCATAAAAACAAGACATATTTGGTGTTAAAACCATCAAAAAAAAATATAACTCTGGTCACTGGATGACATTTTTAGAATTTGAAATGCGAACCTCGCACGACTTCTGATTCAAAGAGGCACTGGCACATTTGAAAAATAGTGCGCCCCAAGTTTTTCAAACTTGATATTTTTGCATGGTTGTATTAAACTTTTTAATACATCAGCCCTCACCTGAATTTATTAAGGTCGTGTGTTTCAATCGTATTTGGGGCCCCGATTTACCCGGAAGAGTATCGATTTTTGATATCAGGTGAAAGACAGTATTTTTCTCACTGCCACCCTGAAATGAGCCCTCATATCCATTTCATTTCTCCCGAGATAAACAAAACACACCGTTTTAATGGTTACCATCAATATGGCCAGTATTGAATATGCTTGCATATGCATTATTGCTCTACCATCAAACCGCAAGTTGGTTTCCCACGGTACGTTGATAGGCATGCCCGATCGGTAGAGAACACAATAGACATTAGATTGGAACACGCACTTTAATAGCCAAATTAGTGCCCTTATAGGTAACCAGGACCATTTAATAATAACTGACTCCAGAGTCATTAATCAACAGACTACGGAAATGGTGTTGACACACGCGTTTTTTTTCCCCCTGTGTGACCGTCTGTGGACCTTTATGGTTTTAATCTCAATGGAGTACAATCTTTGATATTCATTTAATAGACTGTTCGTTGATTAAAGTTACGGCAAAACCAAAAAATAAGCCTACAAATTAACCTGGATGGAATCTCTGGCCTCTAATTAATCCCGTCTGTTTTGGTGCGTTTTATTTTTATGTGTAAAATAATCCATTCTTCCAATGACCATTTAATTTTGAAATGATGGAGGAATGACCCTTTGATTGATAAATGAAAGGTCCTTTATTTGGTAACGAATAGCCCTTTAATTTTGAAATGGTTCATTAACAGTAAATAAGAATGGCCCCTTTAAAAGGCAAACTGAGGAATGGCCCTTTTTCTATGTAACGCAAAAGTAACATTTTTTTTAGCAAATCTGAAAATTTTTTAAAGATGCTGATTTTAAGTGATTTTGGTAGGTAGGTGTCAACATTTACCAAAAAAGTGAGTTAACGTAGGGGTGGGAAATTGGTTTTTTTTTGTGGGAGTCAAAGGTCAATAACATGGGTCAATTTTGAATTTGATCCCAATCATGTTGAAAGTATACAGTAATAGTTTAATCATAAGGGAAATTCCAAAAAGGTATAGTATCAAATTTGACTGCTATGAGGGGCATGGTGAAACTATAGGCCCCAAGGTGATCTCGAAACCTTACTATGCAACCCGAGGCGTAAGCCGAGTGGCATAGCGTGGTTTCGAGATCACCGATGGCCTATATTTTCAACTGCTCCGAATAAAAAGCAGTCAATATTTGTTTTTATATACAATATATAGATTTTTGTCATAACCAGCCTATATCATGTGTAGCTCCTGAGTCTGTAGGCCATTTTGTCATGGCGTGCATGCTGGTTTCAGCATTTTGTGTAACTTTACGGGTCAAAACTTGTCAAGAATAGCAATCAACCTTTCTTTGTTGAGGAAGTGATGTTGGAGTCCAAAACGGATCGCCGTAATCGACTTCTTGCATTTTTTTGGTCGGCAAAGATTGGCCAATTTTCCTTGCAGCTCGAATGCCGAATTCAGCAACTTTTACAATCACCTCTTCAAGCATTCCTAACACGATGAAACACACACACCTCAGATAAATGTGATAATTCCAACTTATATTGCTGTTACAATCACCTATAACACAATTTTGTCTCTTATTATCTCAGAAATCTTTGGATCTAGGTGCTTATCAACGTTTGCCAGCGACCCGTCAAACCTAGTGCCGATGCAACTGGGCGCAGCCCATTTTAATAATAAAATTTCCAAAAAGCAACCAAATGCGCGAACCCGAGGCGATGCGCTATGACAGTCGCTGCAAACACTCAGAGGGATATGTTTCAACAGCGAGCAGTAACACAACCTCAAATCATGAATAGGCTACTGATGCTGCGATTCAGCCATTCCCTTGCTCTTGTTTGTATCCCGGTTTTGTATCAGACTTTACACTCAGCAAACAGACTCCCACATAGGTAACAAAATACGGTGTGCTTATCTTCCTCTCTTACACCAGCTTCAATAATGTACACGCATAATACGGATGATATATAGTCCGACAGCAGTCTCTATGTTGGGAAGGAGGTGTCCAGTGTATAGGTCATGAATGAGATGCCCGCTCTCCAAGGGAATAGTTTCATTTTTGGTTCAATTCTGAAGCTAGTTGAATTTAGGCCTCCACTTGTAACCATCATAAGATGATAAAGGGATCTATATATGAGGTATATATTTGTACTATCTGCGGCCAAAACTTTTGGAGTTATAGGCTAAAAACAGCAAAAATCAATAAAAGGGTCTTTTTTCAGTTGTACAGGGGTCAAATTTTAAAATTACTGCCGACTTGGATATTGATGAAGCTCCTAAGGATTAAAATAAGGAATGTTTTTGACTGTCTTAAATGCTTAGTTACCCAATGTTGGGGGAACCAAAGGTCAACATCCAGTGCATTCATGGGGCTTGACCTTGTTGAGTGTATACATCACACACGAGGTCATTATGAGATGTCAATGACCCACGTGTAGGTGCGTAAATTAATGTAAGACAGAATGGTATGCCACTCAACTAGTTACAAATATGTTATAGTGTTCCTTCATACACTACATATCTCTCCAGAACTTAGGTGAACCAGAAGATAACTTTCAAATGAATATAAACTTGGTGGGGTTATATTTTTGACACTAGGTACAAAAATGATTGGTATCGGGAAACCCATATGCCTACAATGGCCAATCAAGGATGCTATTCACCACTAACATGTGAGTGACACTGCTGTTTTATGAACACAGCTACAACTCATCTACATAATTATTCTACATACTCTAGAGATGCTAATGTATGTCACACGAAAATATTTTTTCTTTTATTAGGAAATATACCTCTCAAAACATCTCAAACCTTAAATGGCATTGGGAACTCCACAGAACAGTTGTAACGTGTGGCACCAAGATTACGTCAAAATTTTAAAAGTTGATGGCCATAATTTACAATTATTGGAACTAACTACATACTATAGATGTATTTCCATTTGTGGTAGTTTTTACTGCTCATTCTTTGTCCTATACAATGTTTTGTCAACAAAATTTTCCAATTTTTATATGTATTTAGTGTTTATTATTTGTGTTACATGTTGGCATGGTGGGTGTTCAAATACATGTTTTTTGTACTAATTGTACTGCAAATAACAGGATGTACTATCAGAGCTCTCGTCAGACTTGGCTCTGTTCATATTGATTAATTTGCCGCTTCAATTGTTTTTATTATAATACGTTTTTCACATGCTCTCAATTTTGCAATGATCTTTGTTATTTACAATCACTGTTATTAATTGAGAACATTACTGATGGTCTCTATCTGGTCCCGTTGATGAGTATGCCAAGTGTTTTTTTTTTTTAAAAGACATTTTTGTAACTATCTATGGTCAATAATCCGGTAACATGTAAAAGATGTATTAAAGATATACGTCACCATCAACAACATCTCTTTTTCAAATCATTAAGTCATATTACCATGTTCAGACGGAGCGTAAATCATCGATGATAACCTAACATCGATAATAAATTTTAATTTCCGTTAACCTTGACAGACGTCCAGCACAGGTTTTTTCATCGACAACTTGAAAAAGTTAATCAACGAGTGTATTGCCGACTTGTTGATAAGGACCGGAAGTACAGCGCGCTACTACCGGTGACCCACTGCAGGGCTCCAAAAACACCCCGCGAAACAGAAAGCATGGCGAATGGTAGGCGTACACTAGGGACTTCTCTTATACCGCGATGAAACGTTTTAAAATGGGTGTATATTCCGATAAAAGAATGCGTCTGTTGTGTCGTATATTAGGGTTTGCATGTGAAACTAGTGTGTAAACAACACGGCCCTTCGAAGCTGTTCGAAACAAAGACAAGAGAGACAGACCGTTATGATCTTATATACCGGTGCTGCATGCGCTAAACCCACAATCAAGAGCGTTTAACAGCATGACCCTGGTTGCTACATTATTTATCATGTTTTGTGTATGTAAACCGTTTAAAGTTTTTAAAAAAATCACGTTTTGAATATATATTGGTGGTAAGTCGCCGCCGGAAAAACATTCGGTATAAAATCGCCATTTTGGTGACTGCATGACTTGTCAATCACTGTCTGTATTCCTATAAATATTCATGATAAACCAATGTTCTCCGAAAAATTCACCAACTTACATCACGCTTCTATCGACTTTCGTTATATGGCCGAGTCAAACGATTGGCAAAAAATCAAATAGTAGTTACCTAGATTGTAATTCTTACCAATTGCGGTCATCGTAATGCTGTGTCGGTTCTTACCATGCATGCGCATCGTCTTCACTTGCACAAAATGGCAGCCACATTAGTGGCGAGAGCCGTTTGATGGAATTGAAGTGATGTGGATGAATGAAAATGAATGAAAAATGATGAAAAATGATCGGGGATCGGAATCAAATAAATATTTTCCAACCTTCCTCAAATAGGAACGATGCAGCTTGCTATAAAACTAATGAACCGGCTAGGTCAATATAATGTAGATAGGGTTATTTATGCTTCGTCAGATTGTACGGTCAGTCCACGATTATTATATAAAAGTATTAAAAATTTATATTTTTAACAGGTTTGGTCATTTTTGTGACCCCCATGTCAGCTCTGACATATCTGACATATCAGATTTGACACAGCCTAATCGGACTACCAGTAATAATGCAGATAAGGGATGGGCGATAACTTTTAATGTTAGTCTCTTCAACGACCATACACTTTACTCTAAAAAACACAGAAAATGACGGATCCCAGTTATTGTTTGAACAGAGCACAAAAGGAGACTAAGTCAATACCATTCGCGCGGGAGCTACTATTAATCGAGAATTCCAGGAAAAAAACCGAGGTAAAACCGCAGCAGTGGAGATGGTTGTGACCGGAATACTAAAAATAGCTAGCAATGATTCCAACATGGCAATCCTTTTCTAAGATTCGTGTTGTTGTCACCAATTTTTCCGCCATTTCCCGATTAGGAACTCCCGGGTTCATGAAATTATTGGCTTACTTGTCGAGTCTTCGTCCAGGGTGGTATTAGACCGATACGCGTATAAGAGCGAATGCTCCCTCTGAAATAGACTAGAAGCTTTGTTCGGGTCATGCCGGAGGTTGAGGCGTTAGAGGGATGGCATTCCTACAACACACCCCCCCCCCCCCCCCCACAAACACACATATGACTTCAGACAGATAGTCGCCCATTGAAGTGCCAAACTCACCACTTTTGAATGGGAAGTTTGTTTACACCTAGCCGAATCTGTAAAAATCATGTAATATTCCATTATTTTTCATCATGATTGGTCAGTTGGTTGTTTATCGCCGTTGTGAGTAAAAAATGGTGCAAGATAGGCCTATTTCAAAGCGATCATAACATAACGGACCACTTGATAGATTATGTATGTGATACCGCGTACCCTCGGGACCGCGTACCGTCCATGCCGAAAATTTCTAACGGGATCAAATTCCCAAGTAGTCTCAATAAGCGGAGGAGCAAAAGGAATTAATTATAAAACCCGAATATGCTGTGTCAGATATGTTTGCATGATCTGACATGGGGTCCCAAAATGACCAAACCGTTTTTAACTGTCCAGTCGAGTGTACTAACCACATGTATAGTCAGTCGTATGATAAAATAAATGGCAACCGGCCACGCGGAAAACCACACCAACTTACGTCATGGCTGGGGACGGGAAGTCACACTAAACTTCGAACTTGTGAATAAAGCCTGTCCACACGGCCGTTTTAAAGCTTCGTAAACTTTGACGATCAACGGGGGGGTAGCGCGCTAACCACAACTAAACTATAAGAAATCTTATTGGTTTTAACTCGAGGTAAACTTAAAAAGTTTTACATAAAACCACGCGTGCGTTCGCAGGGCATAACTACAAGTTAACTTCGAAAATTAAAACTACGTGTTGTAACTTTAAGTTTAGAGCCCTCGTATGAACACGCCTATTATCACATGAGAGTGTGTTTACTGATTACTGATTGCAAGGTATGACTGGTTGCTACAGGTGTAATGCGGATTTATTTCCTTTTAACCACATTTCAGGATGATAATGAATATTTTTAAATTTGCCATTAACATTATTTTACCAACTCAATTGATTATAATAAAATGTTAAATCTTAAACTTAATCCTTTACCTTATGAGTGTTCTGCATTCAGCATTTAATGAGCAAAATGTGGAATTGTTAATTATAATAAGAACTCATGCTCATATTTTTGATCCAAACTGTGACATAAAGTATTCTTCAGATAACGAGGTTCTCTATTATACATTTTTAATTGTCGCAGTTTCAGCAGTTTTACTTAAAGAATCGTGATGATATGAAAATATATCTTGCTAATGTTGACATGTTTTTGATGTTATTGCTCTTTCGGAAACATGGCTTAACGAAGGATGGTTCAATTTATTAAGATCAAGAATTATACCTTAGTTCATACTCCCGGAAAAGCCGAAGAAGTGGAGAGGCAGTGGTGGCGTTAGTTTATAAATCACAAAACTCCCTCTCTTTTAATTAGGGGACGACCTTAACCTAGTCCATAATCAACCTAATCTGAATGACCATTCTGAATCTGTTTTTTTTTAAAAATATTAACAAATTTCACAATCTAAATGCAAAAATGTTATTATTGGAATATTTAACGAGCACATAGAACTGATACAGACTTATTAATTCTGACCCTCAAACAAGTCTACACTACATTTACTCAATGAAAATAAGAATTATTATATTTCTGGTGACTCCAATTTTAATTTATTGGAAGCTGGTATTGATAATTTGTTGATGATTTATGAATGATTTTTTCATAGGCATAACATGTTTCCCACTTGTCGATAGACATACTTTATTAACATCTCTTACTGCCAACCAGTACTTGATATAGTTTACTAATTGTATTGACAACAAAATTCAAACGGTTATATTTGTCCACTGACATAACTGATATACCCAATTGTCAAAGTACCAATACTTCACACAATTAAACAAGAACACTCCACAACAGCGTTCTTTACGTTCATTTAGTGATAACATTCGTTTATTTAACAATCGCATTGAACTTGTTGATTGGGAGATTGTTACCTCTGCAGATACCCCCTAATGAAGCATAGGACATATTTCAGAACAAGGTTTACTGAAAATTTAAATCATTGTTTTCCATGTTTAAGCATCACCGTAACAAATCACATTCTAGGCGACAACCCTCGCAAACCATGGATCACTCCGAGAATTCTAACAATCATTCGCGAAAACATAAACTTTATTAAAAATATATCTCATCCCCAACAATTGCCTAATAAAAATAATTCATGCTATCGAATCCTTGACCACCTCTAATTAGAAAGAAAGCCAAGAAAAAGAATTATACCATATACTCGATGAACATAAACACAACCAAAACAACCAGGAATATTCTCAATGGCTTTTGGGCCGCTCACATAAAAACACTCCCTAAGACATTCATCATAAAACAATTAAGAACAATTGGATCGAGTGTAATTGCCAAACTGGTTTTTCAATAACTACTTTAATAATATCGGTCCCAATCTTGCTGACAAAATTCCTGCAGTAAATCCTGTGGTTTTGTGAACTATATGAATAATATTAAATGCCTGTTAACTCCCTATTTTTCATACCCAATGATCATAATGAAAATTTGGATACTTGTTAAATTACTCAACTCAAATTCAAGTCCTGGTTACGATGGTTGAAACTGGTATTATTAACGGTTATTAAGTCTATTAGAACACCATGTGTATATTTCAATTATCAATTAATTACTGGTTATAGTTCCTTCACAACTTAAAATTGTCTAAGGTGGTTCCAATATTTAAACAGGTGATCATCCTAATGGCTCGTGGTTAATTATGGCCTATATCTGTAATTCCAGCATTTTCTAAATTATTCGAGCGTATTATTCATAAACGCATTTATGATTTATTTCGCATCAAATTTACTCTATTATAGGCAATATGGCTTTAGAAAAAGAATTATTCATCATATATGGCTGTTTTAGAAAGCTTATAGTGAAAAATGCCACAAGACTTGAAAACCAAAATCATACGATGGGAATTTTCTTGGACTCTCAGGCATTCGATACTATACACCACTCTATTTCTCATGACAAATTAAATCACTATGGTATTCGTGTGTATTGCATTCGGTGGTTAAGGAGTTATTCATCAATAGAAAATAAATTGTTGTTCAATTAATAACCATGAGTCGTATGTATGAAATTGGTTCTGCGGTGTCCCACAGGGGTCAATTTGGGACCTTGCCTCTTTATTATCTACCTTAATGACATTGTTTACTCTTCCCAAAACTGTTCATTTTTATATATGCTGACGATACTAATATTGTAATTCGGAGCAAAATATGGATCAACGTTATTTACTGTGTTGGAATAAGGGGATATGAGTTGACTACTTGGTTAAATGTAATAAATTATCTCTTAATATTAGTAAAACCAATATCATGATGTTTATAAAAAAGATTTACAGCAAACGTTATTATATAATTTGAATATCAAGATTGATGACATTACCATTTCACATGTTACTCACACTAAATTCTTGGTATATTTATTGCCAGTGCCTTGATTGGTCTCATCATACCAAATAGTAACAAAATATATATCTGATATATATGGTGTTATTTTGTTTAATTAAAGCATTCCACCTAGGATTAACTATTTTCTCTGTATAGGACCTTAGTGCTTCCGTATTATCAAGTATTGTAACATTGTATGGGCTGATTCTAATAATTGTAACCTGCAAAGTGTCATATCCAAAGAAAAAGGAAAAATTATTCGACTCGTACAAAAGGCTCATGGCTTGCTCACTCCCCCACCGCGTTAGTTCCAGGTTATCAAATACTCTTACCATTTATGAATCAAAACTGGATTAAAGCTGTGTTTATGTTATACTATTTATCTAATATAACTTTCCTTACATTTTAATAATTTTTTTTTGTCAAAAGCAGTGCTTTCCACACGTACGGACTAGAATGCTCCACTTGTTACGCCCTCCTAGTAACTTTAGCACTGACCTTTCAAGACATACGAGAAAAAGGGAACAGGGACTGTGCTTGTGGAACAGTATTGCCGAAGACATAAGAAATTCAAAAGATTACTTATTTTAAAAAGCGGGTACACCCAACATCTCTTGTCTCTATATCATAACCCCACTTATTTATTTTAATCCTGTTTATTAGTTAGGCTACATAATGAAAATGATCAATATTAGTTTCTCGTAGACTTTCTTCATATCTATCTGGGATAAGATCAGTCCTTTTATTTTTTTTTTGGATCTGTGAGGGGGTCTTTCGGTGTATAGTTGAGAGATTTTCTATTACATTTCAGTTGAAATGGACCTTTCTTTAGTGTCATTATTTTCAACCAAAAAATATGGAATATTAAAGCAGCTCCCCTCCCCACTTTCTTTTGGAAATTGTTTACGACGAGGGAGACGAGATTTAATTAATTTTAGGGGCCTCCTGACAATGTACAATTCAATAGACTACATTCAATGCTTACTTATTGCCACTGTATCTGTAATTATAACATGTATGGGGCACTTTAAAGAGGGGACATATCCACGTTGGGCGGGCTGGCTTCCTGTGTGTGTTTTTTGCCCTAAGCATGTTTAAAGGGAAACATTTTTTTCCCGGGTCATCCCAACCCGTGAAGAGAATGTGACGTGTGTGGCCCGGCTCCATAGGGGTTTTCAGATGCATTGCAGTGTTTTTTTTAATTCCCTTGCCGATGGGTTTGTCCTGTTGGAACAGGTCTGGCCATGTTAACCCACTGACCCCCCGTGAAGGTGCTCCATACCGTGTATAATTGACTCTTGACATTTGACCTGCCAACATGTCTGTTCTGTCCTACGGGTCTGGCCGGTCTTACACATTTCGTCGTGTTTTATTGTTTGTAATCGTCTCCTTACACATATTTGGGGTGACACATTATCGAACTTGCTCTTAGTGGTCATCCTACCATACCTTGTACACTGATTTTTTATAAATTAGGATGGTGTGAATGTTGAATGAAATAAAACTGAACTGACAACTGATAATGGATCACTTGAAGAGAATTTAAATGTAGTGTTATCATTACCTGCAGTGTTGAGGGTGTGAAAATATGCCAATGTCTTTCAATTCCAATGGACCACAAACATGCAGGCCATTTCTCTATAGTGACTTCCACTCTCTTGCAACTTTTCAGCCTTTTTAAAAATGAACAAAGGAAAAAAAATAAAAAAAATCATTTTACTTTTTTACTTTATCCAGCAATCATACAAGAAAATAAAATAATTGTTAGAGCTGTGCATTTAGAGAGGATATCAGTAGCTTAATTCCCACAATGCATTGATGTAATGAAGTTTTTGTAGGGGAGGGAAGCATGTGAATCGTTAGGGATGATTGAAACTTTCTTAAAATGCAAGATTGTGATTAGTATACTGTCAATTTAGCCATGTTTCATCTCTAACAATTAACATGATTAAAAAAAAAAAAAAAAAACCTCATTGGAAGCAATGCATGGTGGGAAGTTACTGATATCATCTCTTTGTTACAGGTGCCTTTTTACAAAGAATCAGTTTTTTAAGCCAAAAAAGATGCACAAAACCTCACAATCATTTATGAAGGAGCTTCCTGTAGATATATCTTCTCCCATAACCGCATGGAACTCCAATGGATAATTTTCTGGATGTTTGGGCTCTTGAATCTTGAACAGAAAGGAAATGGTCGCTCTGTGTAGAAGGTCTGAAACAATATTATTTAGTGAATTTTATACACTACTTGTTTTTATTGCAGTTATTTTGCAAACCACACCCACCAAGAGAAGCATGGACCAAAAACAACCGGCAATCGCATTTTATTGAATGAGACTCACTTATGGTTAAGGATTAGAGGAAACCAATGAAATTAAAATATGTCCCATCTCCTACCATGCAACCATTTATGTTAGTGTCCATGCCACTACACTTAATAAGGCTGAAGTTTCTTTCTATTTTCAAAATTGAAATAAACAATCAGTGTTGTTAAAGTCTGATCAGAGATTTTGGAATTAATTTTTAAAGGAATAATTGAAAAAAATGTTCAACGGGAACTTAATACAGTCCCGAATGCACGGATTCCAAAGTTTGAGACGAATCGGTATTTTTCGTTTCATGCAGTAAAACATAGTATAGGATAGAGTGCCATAGGATACTGTGTAAAACAAAAATTCCAGATCCGGAATTTTATAACAAGTTGTGTGATTTTCTATATGATAGGGACTTCGATTTGGATTAGTGTTTCACGCTAGTGATTAGTATAGGACCAAGCATTATGTGCATATGCAAAACCCTGATTTGTTTGAAAACTTGAGGGCGCCCTCCTTGGGAAATCTCTGAGTCGGCCTTTAAGTAATTGGTGATACAAAAGC
>JAMKCH010039570.1:0-31837 GCA_023653785.1 Ophioderma brevispina | reverse complement strand
TCTCATATCAAGTGTGTAACTTGCCTTTTATATAACATTTTATATAAAGATTGCATAAACCCCTTTTGTTGATGACCTGTGTTGGGACATGCTGTTATTTAGTTTAGAATAGATGCAGAGACCATTCCAAATAGTATAAGTGTAAGAAATATACAGAACGAACAGGACAACAGACATGGACGAACACCGCCAGGGGCGATCCATGATTTGATAAACGTCAAAGAATTAACCTCCGGTGCTTAAAGGCTGAACTTGGCTGAAACTTGTCCACAATGGTTCTGATTTGCAGAATTACCGGGAGGGGCTCGCGCCCCCTCGCTCCCCCCTCCTTGATCCTCGCCTGACACACAAAACACAGGCGGAACGATGCAACGACAGGCAAGCAGGCAGATGTGACAAAACGACATGCAAATGACAGATAGACATATTACCCCATAAACCCAACTAAAATGTATTATAATTAATGGTAATTAATAATCGAATTTTGACTTACATTCTCCTTTTAATTTTTGTAGTATTTGTGATTGTGGTATGTGTTGCTTTCGGAATCTGACTTGTGCTTGTAATAGTGATAGCAAGTAATTTAAGGTCAGGAATTTTCATTTATTCGGAGTAGATAAAAAACTGTATTTTTTTTAAAATTATTCTTATAGTCCAGGCTACAGATTAATTGATAACTAAATATCAGCAACCTTGTTTTTATTAGATATATAATGTTTTCAACGGTCGTGTTTAGACCAGTCCCTTCCGTGCTGATTCTGAATCCGATGGATTCCAGACGAGCGACCTTGAGCATTTTTGTAGAAACGCAAAAATCAAAATGGCCACCAAACACGAATATTCATCTCTTTTCACTCAAAGTTGTATTTCCTCATTAGTCTCGTTAAACATTCATTATGACGCAATTAACATATGATTCTGTAACCACGTAACCATTAAATTCAATGGCCGTCATACAATAAATGTCCTGATCGTGACTACTTTTGACTGTCATTGGTAATTTGTATCTAGCGCTGTTTTTTTGGCAGTCAAGAATTAATTAAAACCACTAATAAGTATTTTTTTTTTAAAATGTGATTTATAAATTCCTTCATTATAGGATCCAAGATGGCTTTCCCGATACTCTATAGAAGCCTATAATTGTAGCTGTGTCTAACCTACTACTCTACTGCATATGTTTGTTTATTCCCTATAATCAAGCAGATCAATGTACACATCATTAGGTAATTAGAGGAATCAATGCATGTAAGATGCCATCCAGGGGGTATCCAATATGACTGGAAATGACATGTACTAAAGCGGCGAAAAAATCAGATACCAATACGTCTAGAGATATATGTTTGCTTTGTTTGCAAAGTTTTGGGCGCCATGGCATTCCATATTGGGATATTTGATGAATAACAGCCCCACAGTGGACACTTAGATAGCCTTACTGATTTTTGAAGTTCTTAATATAACCTAAAAACCACCAAAATATATGTCTGTAGCCTATAAGAGTGAATGAATTACTGACCTTTTATTTGATTGACATTTGCAGCCACATTATTGAACGCCTATCTAGGATCATCTTGCAGATATCATTCACTTTGATTATGTTATGATATGTAAATGGCTCTGAATGATTATAGTGGAGACACCAAACATGGCAGCTCTTGGATATATGTAGAATGAATTTTGCTCATTTTGGAGCCAAATGGTTATTGATTTGATTATTATCAAATTGTGAAAGCTATTCTATGGGTCTATTATATCAGGAGGGACAAGAGCTTTGGGTCAGATGCATCCCGTCACAAACAGGTGATGGTCACAGCAGTCAGCAAAACTACCGCTGTGCCATGATTACACAACATCAGGCAGCAATGTGCCATTCAAAAACAGGACATTTACTCTAAGCATTTTCCAAAGAAAAATCGATGACCGTGTAGAAATTTTTTGTCTAAATGGTTCCCTTTTATACCACCCGAAACCGTTCAACAGAAAAAATTTTATAAACCGGGGAAATGTGGGGAACTTTTAAAATAGAGGGGAAAATTAGTACAGGGGTAAATTTTGAATCAAGTCAAATGTGTTAAATGTACACCCCAATGTTTTTGTCTCATTGTATCAAGGATTAAAAAAGGTAAGTTGGTCTCGGTTCCGGACCTTAGTAAACAGGTACAGATCTTAAGGTCAAGGGTCATCATGGGGTGAAACGGTACCCAGTGCCGAATTTCGTTGAAAACTGGTTGTCAAATTGTTCGTCTGCCGTATATTAAATGTTGGCATTTGGTCTCGTAAGTCATGGGCAAAATTGTTAAAAATGGGTCTGCAGCGGGTATATAGGGGTCACCAAAACTGGACCTCAAATTGTATGCCGAGCTGTCACCAAGAATTGAAATGGAATTTTCTGCTTAGTGTGACCAGGGCAATAAGTTTGACACCGTTTCAACAAATCTGCGCAGATGTTTTTGCCCCAGAATGCATTGAACTTAGCAGGCTGTAGCCGAGTAATAAAGTCGGAACCATACAAAAACTATACCTTTTTTAATCCTTTTAATGAGGCAAATACATTACTGTTACATTTAAACACCATTTGATACCTAAACTCAAATTTACCCCTGTACTAATTTACCCCCTATTTACAAAGTTCCCAAATTTCCAGAGTTTTATTTATTTTCAAAATAATTCTGATTCAGCACCCTTAAAACTATCTTAAAAAACATGTTTTTCCGACCTTCTTCCCCAAACTTCTAGAAAAAGGGGATTCCTTATAACCCTTAATAACATCCAATTTCCACAGCGGACGCCGACTAAAGTCTGTTGAAGAGACGCTTATTTGAACAATGACAGTCATAACAAGAGCTCAGCGGGATGTTTGTCGGCTGTCTGTGAGGTGAGGGTGGTAGGTGAGGTAATGTTCTTTTTTACAACAGCAGCAAATGTGGGGAATGATTTTGTTATTGTGGAAGAGTTCCAAATTAGTTATTTTTTAAAATGTAAAATGAAAAGAAACACGAAATTAAAAAGCTAAAAAAACGTATAGAAACCTCATGTTCACTAGATAAAGCAACTAGGGAGAGGGATTGGAATGACATGGAATCAAAGAAAAAATCGGGGTATACAGTCTAAATTTCCGGGATTTAAAGTTAATACTTAAGGATTGGGTGGTTAAGTGAACCATTCATGTGTAGGCTAGGATAAAAATTCATCTATTTGCATTAAATTAAATTATATTTGATTTGACAATCAAATTTAATATGATTGAATCTAAGGCCAAATGGGATTTAATTGAAATCTATATTGATTGGTGAACTACAATCTTAAACTGGGGGATGTTTTTAAATCCTGAAATTATGATGTGTAGGTGATTGACTATTTAGTGGAAAAGTCAAGGATGATAAAGTTTCACTAGCGGCCCCTTGAACAGACAATTTTGACTTATTTTACACATGGTGACATTAAGGGTCAGTGGGTGGACGCGCTAGCTTACCATTGAAATGAATGAATTCGGAAAGATTTAGTCAGACACCTGTATAGCGCTGGGAAATATTTCAGGTTTTCTGGAAGAATTAGACACCACTGGCTTTGGTAAAATGGATAGGCTTGTGCTTTGGGTGGCACTGAGTTTGCTTGAGTAGGCTCTATTTATTTCCAGAATGATCAGCCATCCTCCATAAGGAAATACTACAACCAACCAACAAACAAAACAAAACAAAAAAAACGAGGAAGGGAAAAAATCACAAGGACAATTTCTGACTTCTCAGCTTCTCCTCCCCGTCTCTTCTCTTATTTATGTTATTGATATTTTCGTATGGGGACCTTGATAGCTCTATAGAAACAGTGTATGACACAATTCGATATCACAAAGCACGAAAAGTGAAACACTACTATGCCTAATCATGTATGCCAAAACTAAGGAGCTATTCAATTAGATGCGGTCGCGTAATGATAGATGAGACTTGTAAGTCGCGTGCCTTTGACACCCCCTGTTGAGTTGTATCTTGGACCCGATACGGCGCGTAGGAAGTGGGGTAGTCTGTGTAACAGACTGCGAAAGATATTATCTAAATTAGTTACTGCGCGAGAGATTAAACGTTAATTTTGGGAGTGCGATGATGGTAGCCTCCTCCTAGATCTCTGATAGGCTTCGCAGTGGTTCGCAGTGGGAGGAATAAGATTCTGAATTGGTTTGTTTTTTTAAGGGAGCACAACGACGACATTTCCAGAAAGAAGCGCCCCATTTCTTCTCGAACGCGATTTTTTTCAAAAGTAAAGAAAGGCTTTATCAATGTTATTATATACACATCTGAAGTAATAAGCTAAATACGCCGTCTTTGTATAAGATCATTAAGGTGATGATTTTTTGCATTTCTATAGTGCCCAGGACAGAAAAGTTAAGCATCTGTGCTATCGGGACGATAGCAGGCAAGTTCAAAGACAAGGTTATTTTGTGTCTTGTTGACTTCGAAATGTTTCAAGTGCAAATTGTGAGAAAATTTGTATCCTCCTGTCCCTTGAAGTACCAGAAGGGGCAGCGCCCCGGGTACAGTCATTACACGATTTATAATCATAAGTTTTTTAAAAAAGTCTATTATGTATTGATTAAAAACCCCTCGTTTTGCCTGAATGATGAAAATAGAAGGGGGCGGGGCCGCGTCTTGAAACCCCCTGGCGCCGCCGCCTTGTGGTACTGATTTAATATTCAAAAATTGTTTTCAAATTGTTTGGTATCCTCTCGCTTAAGCCAGCTCTGATCATTCGAAAAAAAAGTCACCATTCCTCTTAAATGGCATCATTGAGCGATGGATGACGCCATAACGGATACAAAATAAGCTAGCGAAAGCGATTGTAAAGAAAATCTTATCAAAACAATCGACCAGTTTAACATCCTACGTCACTTATTTTGTTGCCTGCCAATCCATGCATGCCAATCGTTATGGCCCATGGTATTAAAAACTCTAACAGATAGATACAATTGCCCAGTGCTGAACAGTCAGGCGACCTAGTTCAAGAACCAGGCCTAACATGTTACAACACATTGGCTTGTTAAATGTCGTAAGAACATGAATTCGTATAGTAGAACATTTATGTTTCCTACTTCATGGAACCGAGGCTTTTTTAAATGTATGTTAATGATAACGAATGTGTTTATAATATTATGTATATGCATATTATTATCACCCATTTATTTATTTAGTCTTCTATTATCATTATGTGGTAGAAGACCGGAATTCTCCTCCCGAAACATATAAGTGAACAAGGGCAAGGACGTTCCCCTACGGAGAGAGGTAATCCCCGAATCAACTAATGACGAACACCGAGGCTAAAACACAAGACAATAACCATCCACGGTTTGTAAGAGGAACGTTTTCTGAATGCAGTGGTCACTGTGGAGAGTTTGCCTCTCTTCTAGAGAGGGGATGGGGGTGGACACACTCGGCGAGGAAGTACCAATATACATAGTACGAACAGGAATATCACCGACACTTGAAGTGTGGCTATCAATGGAAGCCATGGTCCTTTTTTTCCTTTATACCAACATGCATAGCATTACATAGGAATGACGTCATAAATTGTCATGCAGCCACAACTGCCGATTTCAACAGTACACAGTGTAGGATGGTAGGATAGGGAATGTTCGTTAGGAAATAGCAGATTTTGGGTCGCGGTTTTTTTTGGCTTTCGGAAGGCGTCGCTGGATTGTGACAGTCTGCCGATTCCCGTATATCAATTTTCACGTTCATACATCACACTCCGTTTGGAACTTCCGCGGTTGGAACATTACCAGCGCTCAACAGCAAAGGGACATTAACAATGGCCCCATAATGTAGTGGGCACACATCAACCAGTTCTGCCATGTTACTGCTTACTTTCCGATGAAGTATGAGATGGCAGAACATGGAAGATGGCTTGGACCGCGCCACAACAAATCATAATTGACGCATCGTCCAATAACGGTGCCCTGGGTGAGAAAACTGACCTCTACACATGGATAGGGGTCTGAGTCGCCGATTGGAACATCATGGATAAGTTGCTTGTGACCTTATACAATCTGGCTGGAAACGATGGCATAACATTGGCAAAACAAGGAGAAAACATCAGTGTGAAATATCTGCACCAGCAGGGGTAGCATTGTTCGCCATATTGTATAGATCAGAAAGCAACTTCCTGACGGTTCACTCGGCGACCCTTCAACTGTGCGACAGCCAGATATCCATGTGTAGAGGTAGTGGGGTGAGTGGTGAGAATGAGAAACACCGTGACGTACTCATAAACAGCGCCCAAATCCGCCAATTCGCAGGAGCTGATTCCAAGTGCTTAAAAAAGTCACTGTTCTCTTCTGTTTTATCAGCATCTGATTTTTCGACAAATAGAGTAAATATATAAGAGTATAAATGTAAAAACGTTATGATTAAACTAGTGGCCACATCTGCCATTTTGACTTCTTTTAAGGTTTTTTAGAGTGCCAAATTGTGAGAAATTTGTATTCCTCCTGTCCCTTGAAGACCTGCAGGGGCAGGCCGGTACATCATTACACGATTACACCACTAGGTTTAAAAATCTATTAGTCCTATGCTTAAAAACCCTGTTTTGCCTGAATTGTGAAAATCGCAGGGGGCGGCCGCGTCTTGACACCCCCTGCGCGGCCCCGCGCTGGTACCATGGATTATATTCAAAAATGGTTTCAAATGTTGGTATCCTCTCTGCTAGCAGCTCTCTCTTGACTTCGAGTCAAATTCCTCTTTACTTGACCTCATGTGAGGCGATGCCATTGAAGAATAGATACAAAATGAAGCTAGCGAAAAGATTATTGTTAAAAACTTTTATCGAAAACAATTAGACCAGTTAATCACTACGTCACTTTTTGTTGACTGCCAATCCATGACTGCCAATCGTTCCCCCCATTAGGGACCCATAGTATTAAAACTCTAACCAGCTTTACAATTGCCCAGTGTGTATTCCAGTCAGGCCGACCTATGTGAAGATTACCAGGCCCTAACATGTTTAAAACATTGCTGTTAAAACCTGGTCTATATTACATTAATTTCGTATATTCTGACAATTATGTTTATATACTTCATGGAACCGAGGCTTTTAAATTATTGTTTAAGGGATAACGAATGGCTGTTTTATCTATGTTTAATGCCTTATCTATTTATTAACCACTTTTGATTAATTTAGTCTTTTATTAATTTATGTTGCTAGAAGAGTTAATCTTCCCGAAAATAAGGAACAAGAAGGTCAAGACGTTCCCTACGGCAGATAGGTAATCCCGAATCAACTAATGCATCGAACACCGAGGATGAAGACAACAGACAATAATCCATCCAACGGTGTAAGAGGAACGTTTTCTGAATGCATTGGTCAACTGTGGAAGAGTTTGCCTCTTATAGAGAGGGGAGGGTGTGCACAATCCGGGAGAGAAGTACCAATATACCAGTACGGACCCAGGAATACTCACAGACACTGATTTTTGGTATCAATGGATAGCCATGGTCTTTTCTTTCCTTTATACCAACATGCATAGAATAAGTTAGAATGACGTCATAAATTGTACATGTCAGCACAACTGCCATTTCCACCGTACACAGTGCTAGGATAGGGAATGTTCGTTTCGGAATAGCAGATTTTTGGCTCGCGGTTTTTTTGGCTTTCTGGCCAGGCGTCTGACTGTGACAGTCTGCCGATTCCCGATATCAATTTTCACGTTCATTTATCCACACTCAGTTTGGAGTTCCGCGGTTGGGAAATGACCAGAGCTTCGACAGCTAAGGGACCATAACAACGCCCACCATATGTAGTGGCACACAACCCAGTTCTGCCATGTTTTCGCTACTTCCGATGACGTATGACATGGCAGAACATGGCAGATGGCATGGCCCGCACAACAAATAATTTGACGCAACGTCCAATAACGGTGCTGGGGTGAGGAAAACTGACTCTACACATGGATAGCGGTCTGCGTCGCGAGTGAAACATCAGGAAAGTGCTTTTTGCACATACAATATGGATGGACACGATGCAGACACATTGTCAAACCATAGAACACTGTGTGGAATATCTGCAGCCCAGCAGGTGTCTGTATGCATTGTTTTCCGCCATAGTGTATAGATCGAACGCAAACTTCCCTGACGTTCCACACGGGACCATTCATACCTGATGCGACAGCACGCTATCCATGTGTAGAGGTCAGTGGGTGGGAGAATGAGAACCACCGTGACCGTCATCATAAACAGCCCCCAATATCCGCCCAATTCGCCGGGAGCGGATTCCAAGTGCTTAAAAAAGTAACTTTTCTCTCGTTTATTCATCATCTGATTTTTTTCGAACTTATATAAATATATAAGAGTATATGGAAACAAAACGTATGATTTAAATACGGGCACTCTTGCCATTTTGACTTCTCTTTAAGGTTTTTTAGTAGAGTGGAAATTTGGCCAAAGTTGTCGGGTTAACCCCCACTGGAGGTTATACACCAAAACCAGTCCGGCTGCCGTCGTTAGTAAGGATCAAAAATCTTGGGGGGACTACGTTCTTGCATGGCATGGCACCTGGAAAAGTGCTGTGTTAAATGTCTAAAAAATGCAACCTAGTTAATATTAGGTAGAAAGTGATTGGGAATTTCATGATTGCATGGGAGAATGGTATGTTTTCTCAACCTAAGTGATTGGAAAGGGACTTTGCGGCATGCCAATTTACTCCGCGTCATCAATTTCACCTCGATTGCAAATTACTAGCTTGGCAACTATAGAAAAATCTTGTGTTGCCAGTGTGACGTCGGGCGAGTTTGTTGATTCGTATCTAAAAACAAGTTTGGTCATTCATATGTTCAAAATTTGGTGATTTGTGATTGTAGCTTGTCTTTGCGTTTTTTGTGGATATTGTGTATTTCCTCTGTGAGATTTTAAATGTGAATTAAACATGCTCAAAGTTCCCATTTTTCCCATAGACTATGTTGATAAGTGAGGTTAGTGGTGGGAACCTGTAGAAACCACCCAGGGATCATAGGATCTTCTCATTTTTCTCGAAGTTTTGAACTTTCAACCTCAGACTTTAATTTGAACGATAGGTAAGTAAGGTTGCACTAAAAAAAGTGATTTTCATCATTTAGCGGTTACATGATGTGCAATTGGGCGTACTTAGTAAGGTGGGTGAGCTCAGGTAGTAAGCTTTTGCATGACATTGGTATGTGACAAACCCAGTGATGAATTCGGCAGCCTCAACGGCATATAAACTGTGTGGAACCGTGGTGGCAGAGAATACTAAATTCATCCGGAGCACATGCCTAGGATACCCTTGTTATTTTTAGAGTTATTTACTTGGGGATTTTATGGTGGAGCTTAGAGTTGAGTAGGCCTACCGTCAGCAGTTGGCGGATTTAAGAGTCACAGTGTCGACAGCTGCTGACAGGGCCCCCTCAAAATATGCTCTCCGGGCCCCCTCCCCACCAAAAAATATAAAAAAAAGGGAAGGAAAAAAAAAGAAACAGAACACGGCCGACGGTTTGGGTCCCCCAAGATTATAAGGGGCCGCGTTTGTCTTTTTCACATTCATCAACATGCCCAGAAAATTTTGCTCGTGAAAACGGGTCTCTAATATGATTTTCTGTCGGGGTTGTTAAACGTCATTTCACGGAATTAAAAGGGGCTCTTTTTTGAGATCCCCCCCCAAAAAGGGCCCTCTGAAAATTCATCACCCCACTTCACGTGTTGTAAAACGCTTCCTTACAATTTGTACTAGTTTTCTTGAGGAGGAGGAAACTTCATTTCGCACAGGCGTTTTCGAATAGGCGATTAGCAGCGCGGACCATCAGCACAAAACTATGCATCAAATCGACACTTTTTTACGCCCAGAATTTCAAACTTTATTCACTTCTGAGGGAGACACATACCCTCAGACAGATGCCTACAGTGCGACATGCCCCCACCTTGTTATCAATTAGAACCGTTCACAAACACTTGTAACAGGATGGGCTGAATCACCTAATTTTGCTCAGAAAAAGGGGGTCTATATGATTTTTCTGTGGGGGAGTTATATTTTTTTTCAGCGATTAATAAATTAAAAGGCCGTGCCTCTGATTTGTTGAGATCCAAAAGGGGGGGGGGGGGCCTAAAATTCAGGAAGCCCAGAGTCGTAGCATTGTAAAGATGACATTGCGAAACTTTGACGATGACTAAAGGCCCCCACCATAAGCTGCTGCCCAAGTCATTTCTTAAATCCGCCGCTGCCTTATCAGACTAGCAAAAAAGATATCGGGCACGACCCAATGAGGCAATTAATCCGCGCTCATCAATTTCACATTGATTTGCAAATTATAGCTTTGGCGATTATAGAAAATCTTGTGTTGCCGGTCAGATTCGGGCGAGTTTTGGTGATTCGTAAACTAAAACAAAACATTTTCTGGTCATATATGGTCAAAATTTGGTGATTTGTTGATTTTAGCTATGTACTGTGATATGTGTATTTCCTCTGTGAGAGTTTTAAATGGAATTTAAACGTGATTAAAGTTGCCATTTTCCCATAGACTACTGGGATAAGTGAGTTTAGTGGTGTAATCCTGGATGGTAATAATCATCATAACATATATCACTGTTAAAGCTCTTTCAAGCCGCATCTGAAAAAATGATGCGTTCCAAAAATTTTGGTAACTGAGCGGGAAGTCAACTGGGGGTCATTTAGGGTCGTCAGAGGTTATATGAGGTCAAATATAAAGGGGAAAAACGTATTCATCCTGAACTGCTGACTAAAATCATAAATGTCATATTGGTATCATGTGAAAGGAGAAGGAAAAGTTTCCATTCATGTGAAACCAATTTTGAGGGGAAACATGCAAAATGGATTTCAAATTTTGGGCAACCCCACACTCATATTTGTAATTTTTGGATAATTTTCTGGCAAATTTGAATTTTGAAGATTATTTTTTTTACTCATTATTTATGATAATTTGATGTTGGGGATGTTAATGGGATTTCCCCAAAAACCTGCCCACCAACTGTTCATATTATAGCATGAACATGTTAATAGGAAATACGCAGACACATTTTTAAAATTGATTATTGTCGAGATAGGTGGCATTTCAAAGAGAGAATAAACGTATCAATTCATGTATGAAATCAATTTTGAGAGGAATTAATTCAAAATGACATACTCAAATATTGTGCAAAAAGTTGTGTTTTTTTTTTTGGTGGTTGGGTTTTTTTTTTGCTCATTTAATTACCCAAATAGCACTGCATTTTCGATTTTTCAGAATTTGGAAATTACCCAAATAGCACCGAATTTCAATTGAATGCTCAATTTCAAAGTTAAATGCGGTTCAAATATCGGTGCTATAGGGCCTATGCAAACCAGTAACCTTAAGCTTGTGGTTTCGATCCTTGTTCAAATATCAGTTAATCGCCTCGTGTCGTATTAGAAAAAACAAGAACGAAGAGTCATAGAGTCAAATAATTAACACCGAACTTAAACAAATATGTAACTGGTTTAAACTAAATAAACTTTCTCTAAACACAATAAAGACTAATTATATGATTTTTAAAAATAGACATAGTAATAACCTAAAATTTACATTAAAATACGAATTGACGATACTCCAATCCTCCAGGTGGACTTCCCATACACAGCATGTATCTAAAATTGTTTCCAAATACATTGGTGTGATTGTAAGGTGCGTCCTTATCTTCCACAGCGCTCTCTTGAGACTCTTTACAATTCTCTCATTCTTCCATATCTGTCATATGGTGCAATGATCTGGGCTGATCCTAACAACTCTAGTCTTGAATCTGTCTTTTTGTTCTTCAAAAACGCGCCATCCGTACTTGTACTTATTATCTCTGGCTTGCACAAAATGATCCCCTATTCATCTCTTTTTCTACTCTTAAAGTGCGCGACATCTACCAAATTCAACTTGCCTCTTTTATGTACTATATCACCACCATACTTCTTCACCGGATTTATCTCTGAAGACTCTTCAACGTTGACACTCTTTCTCACAACTTTGATACCAGGAATGCTAATGACCCCGTTAATTACCTACCAACATGTCTTGCCAGTCGTAATACCTCTCTGAAACTCGAGAATTTCCCTCCCTATCATCCTTACCAACAAGTTTAAAAAAAAAGTCTTTGTCAGCTAGATGATGACTTACCTTCGTAATACGTATTTTTCTTCTCCCTTTACCCCCTCTTCTCTCTGTATCTCATTGATCATTTCAGTTTTTAAAAAAACTCTAGGACATTCATGTTTGTCCTAGTTTGTCCTGTCCTGTAGATTTTGTCTCGTTCTCCGCCACCTTGGTTTTGTGTTATTTAAAGCCATACGTTTTTTAACTTGTAGAGGGTACTGCGACCTCACGCCTCGCGTTAGCAGTGTCCTCTTACCTTCACCATGTATGCATTCAAAAATATGTTATTTTTTATCTGTAATCTTATCACTTTTATCTGTCATACTTTTGAAAAATATGTTTCATTCAACCATTGTTCTTAAGTATTACTTTATCGTTTGTATACAACCAAAGAGTTCATCTTTGTTACATAATCTCTGGTTATCTATATATTAACCCTCGTTCTACCGAAGGGGGGGGGGTTGGTTAACCACCCCCCCCCCCCTTTCAGGTTTTTCCCCGGCGTGCTAAACCCCTCTTTTTGGTGCCAAATTATTTTAATGTAATTGTCATTGACATGTTTCCCTCCTTTTATCGAAAAACAAACATCCACCGGGGATAGGTAAGATTTACAGGTGATCCCAAAGTGACGATAGGGGGGGTGGTTAAAAAAAACCACCCCCCCCTCCCCCCCGGAAGAGAAGTACAACATGCCTAACACACCACAGGACATGCACAGACACTTGATTTTGGTACCAATAGTGGATATGGTCCCTCCTCTTCATTGATACCAAAATGAGTACCGAAATGCCTAGCATTACGACACAAAGACGTCATAACGTTCGCACATGTCAGCAAAACTGCCATGTCCAAACACACACGTGAAAAATTCAATTCGCCCAAAAAGCTAGAAAATCCGATTTTCATGCGGTGTTGACCGCTACTTGATGGGGGAAATACTAGTTTTATAGAATGACATCATTTTAGAGCTATAATAGGGTGTTTGAGTCGCAAAAATTGCGAACATCAATTTTCCACCCTAGATCAGTATTTTCGTACTTTCCTCAAATATGAAGTAATGTACGGCTATAATGGGGATGTTCTAGTACTTATTTGGTACCAATGGAAAGAAGCAGAAATGAAAGAAAACTCTAGACTATCCTTTGGTACCAAATTTAAGGAATCGGGTGTTCAGTAAACGAAACAAATCACAGGGGGGGGTGGTAACACCCCCCCCCCCACCTTTCGGGGTTTTGTTACAAAATAAGGGCCTCATGTAGACGAGGGTAAGGCTGTTTTTAATTTGTCTGAAATTGTTGTGTAGAGATTAAAACAATAAACAGAAATAGCTGAAATGTGAATTTAAATTGCACGCATTGATGCTTTCTAGTCTCGTCTAGATGTCCGAAAACTTATTCCTTGTCTCTCTATGGAAGCTAGGATGCTTTCTATGAGGAATCTCAGTTCTATAATACCGGTTGTGTTATAAGTAGATTAGCTGCGGGAAGTCAGAGACCGCGGCTCCGATAGACGACAACGGAAATAATTTTAAAGCATGAAACTAATGTGTGAAAGAGTCAACTGAACGAATGCAACTCGTCTGTACCTTTGTAGGTGGACTAGAAGTCGGGGGACCTATAAAATTCTACAGCGCGGGTTTCAAAAGTACTTTTTACACACGGTGTTTTCCTGCAAATTTGATATTTTAATTGAGACTTGCACACAAAAACCCGTATGTACATGTATGGAACGTGAATATGTTGATTACTACGAGACTATTATGACTGATGTTTTGTTACAAATTCCTTTATTAATCGTATGATAGTATTATTGTATATTGTTGGTTGGCAAAATCAAGTTTAATTAAATTTGAATACAACAATACGACCATTGCAAGACGACTAGTATGCAAATAGCATGAGATTAGCGTAGCGACATACGAACCAAAACACCTTCTCCATTTATCTAATTTGAAAATGTACATGTGCTGGAGGACGACAGGAAAACCAAATAAAGAAAAGTATACTGATTAATTTACAATATATCAATATGTAATTGCAGAAGAAGCAATGTCCGGCCACATGCATGATGTTCAGCGTTAATTCATTTACCATCAGCGAGATTGCGCGTTCCATGCGTACAAACAATCAGGAGTGCAATGGTTTTTGGTGGTGTCTAACTAATTGATAATAGGGCTTGTTTGAATAGAGTGTAGCGGTGAGCATGGCTACAGAGGGCATAGTTCTGTAGCCATGGCGCCTACATGTATGTTCAAGGGTATTAGGTTTGATACGATTATTTCTTTTCATTGGGGAAGTTTCTGGAGTTTGAGTTATGCACAGGGAATCTAACAGAAGCATGATTGAGGTGAATCATATGTATTCCTTAATTATCATGCTATTACTAAGCATCTTGTGAACAAAGGTTTAAGAGATGATTTTTTAATGTCACTGGGACCGAGACTGCCATAGTAAAGCAGGTAGCAGTTTCACAAATTACCGTTTGGAAATCCCCAATGCCAAATCGAGCAGATCAGCTGTCCTACCTCCCTGTACAGAACCACGTGAAAGCATCACATCTTGATCGATGACGCTGTGGTGTGACAACAGATATACAGAATGCTTTCTGCTTTGCCGTTTTGTAGTTCACACGTAACGGAGTATGAATAGTTGGTGTTACGTATCAGGTACAGGTCACGTGTCAGGTATCAGAAATCAGTTTGCTCTTCGGGGGCGCGACGATATATATAATCCGACTATGTTAATCAAGGTTGTACAGACCCTCTGCCCAAAAGTGCTATTATTTTTTTCCAAAAGACCCCGTGTATTATGTCTAAACAGTACAAAATTTACCTTTTCCCTACTGATTCAAACCGGGACGTACGATGACGAAAGCGGTGCTTTTTCCAATGTAGGGATACGACGTCATTTTTCCCTGAATGGGTCCCCGAAGCAAAATCATAAAACAATTCAATGCCGTGACGTCATCAAATCTTTATTTTTTCAAAAAATTGGCGTTATTCCATAAAAATTCCTTTTAAGATTCAACATCTGTATAGTGTTTCTTTAATAATTAATATTCAATTGTCCTCACATGAATGTGAAAAAGATTAGGTCCATAAGTCTACAATTAAAACCATAGTCAGCCGGCTAAAACCCTTACCGTGGATGAATGAGCAGACGATCCCCGTTGTTAGTTTTAGAAGGCTACAGCCACTGCGCGCGGCTGCGGGGGTTAGCCGTCGAGCATGTAATCACGTAGATTATTAGATTACACTGGCGAAAGAAATTTGTTTCAATAAGAGGACTTGCACAGGGATTACCTTAACAATGAATTAAAAAACGCTGTGGATTGTACTGTTTGTGATAGCGACTAGCGGAATAACTTTTCATCAGGATGTAAACAACCGCATGACAAAACTAAAAGAGTGTGCGATTTAGACGGCATAATTCGTCGGATTGTATTACATTAGTGAGGGATACCATTTTAAATGCTCTTTTACAAATTAGCCAACACTACACATAATTATCAACTTACAAGTTCCAAAACTTTTGGTACAATATTCTGAAACATTTTTTTTAAGTTTAATTTTGAAATTTGCCATTTTTAAGGAGTGAGAATAGAGATGTTGATTTGTTTACACGAGTGGACGGGTGGTTAAGCCCTCGTAACACATGTATTTGAGAACGTTTTTCAACTGGTGTGTTTTAAATACTATACTATAATTTTGTAAAAAATTAAATATGAAATAAAATGGTTGAATTGAATGGTATTCCATGAAATGTACTAAATATTGACGATGCAAATTGTCGAACTTGACTATGGACTCGACATTGCTCAGAGTGTGAAAAACACATGATGAAAACAGGCAAATTCGACCATCGATGCGGATCATGCGACAAATGCACGAGGAATTGAATCCCGAGAAATAAAACATAGGTAAATGAAAAACACCATTACCATCCGGGGAGGGTTGGGTGGGATTTGGAGGTGGCACACAACCAAATAAAATTGCCATGTTTATGTACAAACTGGCCCTAATTAAAACGTTAAAGTTTCTCATAACGAATGCGATCAGTGCTTAAATTATGCATTACCTTGGACTGATAGACCTATGTATCCCATTCCGCAAGAAGAATCCATAAGTTGACCACAGGGTTTTCGAGGGCTTACTGAAGCAGGCCACAACGATGAGTTCCGATACCCCCTGTGAAACTGTGGCTTCTAGTCAAAATATACCTAGGGGATGGGGTTTGTAAAATGTACTGTAATACCAGTAGTAAGCCTCACACACCCTTTTGTTTTGATATTGTGCTGATTTTTATCTGTAAAAATAATTCAACACACAATAGGCCCGAGCAGAAGTTCCAGTTTCTCCTATTTTTCAATTTAAACTTAGACCTGTCACGTTTTTACCTTTTCCCAAAACACTTTTCGGCCAGAGGGTTCTTGCCAGACCAGAATCTAGTAGCCATGTGGAATATCTACAGCGATATGTCCCTAAACGTCCGCCATAACTGGAGGTGAGAGGGGTTTGATGGCGAGAAATGAAACCCTCGCGCGCTTTCTATAAACATAATAGCAGCACAAGCGCCGCTAGTCTTTCGTAACCCCCCCCCCCCTTCTTATTTAGGCCCTACTATAAAACCCCTGTGCGTGGTGCCATGCCAAAGGAGTAAATGTATTGTCACTTGCCATTTTACGTATTTTTCCATGAAAAAAAACCTTCCTGGGTTAAAGTACCCCAATTTTGATCCCAAAGTACAAGGTGACCCAACTTATGGGGGTCCAGGGTATAGCCAGTATTTTCATACTTGTCAGTATGAAGTAAACAGTGACGTATATGAAAGGTTTATACTTATTTTGATACCAATGAAAGAAGCAACTCTAAGCTACCTGGGCACCAAATTTTATAGGATCAGATTTTGAAAGGGGAGACCCACCCCATTCGGGTCTGTGTCGTTAAAAATGGCTTAGGGATTATGCCAAAACAATAACATGTTAATTTTTCGCTTCGATAGTAACACAAATCCGCGTGCTGTCGCGACAGAAAGTACTAATCATGGTATTCTAACCAAGGTATCGTGCGATTGAAGTACGGCTCTACGTGTTTTGTGTTTGTGTGCTGATGGTACTTCTATAGGCATGGGGTTAAAAAGAGAAAGCAATGGTGGTAGCAGTCGGCAGCGCTATTTTAAAAGGTGGATGGCCATACCACGTGATAGCAACGGATATACAGACTAACTTTAAGTGATTTTGATGTGATTCGTGTAAGTCTTTTGATGTATCTGTGCAAATCGTCATCTAGAATATTAGAAGGATCGAACTGCCATTTTGCATTCCAAAATTATTGTCATCAAAAGTGTTAACTTTTAGATATTTTACATCTAAAAAAATTTGCATTACATTTGACATATATCCTGGTTACCCAAAAAAACGGAAAAATAAAGCGGCCAAACAAGAAAAGAGGTTGGGTAGAAAGATACTTCGCCATAAACGCCGGAGTGCGTGAATAACAAAAGCCAATTTCCTCCATTCTCCACCTACATGAGGTCAGTAATAATAATAAATACTAATATCTGCTCATTTGTCACATTATTCTTATACAAGGACGATGAAGGCCACCGAATTGTCCAAATGTCGTATGCCTATGAAATTTGAGTCTGGTCAAGAGCATTTAGTTGCATTGAGATTAATGAGCTCATATTTAAGGTACTATTCAGGAATTCATGCAATTGTAGACGTTGCTAAACCGTTACGGTACAAAACTCTATTGGAAAATATGTGTATTTGGCAACAGCCGTAAAAAATACAAGATTGTCTAAAAACTGCAAGTTTTGTGTTAAATATATGTAACATGGTCCTTCTTATAGTAGATATTCAAACATTAAAAAAGTTTTCAAAAAGTGTGATGCAAGTGCAGGGCTTCATTGGAATTTCCGTCGTTTTTACCAAGCACTCGCCCGTGTTTTGGAAAACAATGTTCCCCTAAGTTACAGCCAAAAAATAATTTCATCTTTAATTGCCGGATTTGGTGTTGACTTGTGGTCCCTGCACATGTGGTATAACTTTCGTGCAAAAAAATCCTTCGGAAAAGCGATTTCGGAAGGGAGGTTCCTTGGACCCTCATTGGGGCACTAACGGGAGTGAAACCCCCTTGGGCACTAATGTTAACAGAAAACATTGCCAATAATAAACATACAAGTGGTATTCTTATGTGTTGTAATACACAGTTCTACGTTTGTTGTTAAGCTGAGCGAATCTACAGAATGTGAAATGAAAAAGTGAGACATGTCCGGACGCAAATTGGCAGGAGTTCGAGTGTCCAGTAGTTTATTTATTTGGAATTAATAATTTGTCTTCTTGTGATACACGTAGGACCACATTGTATACAATGACCGTGAAACGTCGTTCTAACTGGACAGCTTGGACTCGAAGTGCAATATAACTGTAAAAAACGTCATCGTGAGCCAGGTGCCTTAAAACCGACCGTTTTTATGATTCATTTTTAAAAGTGCGTGTAAGAGTGCCTTGAAAATCGAAAATACATAGAATTGCCAGATAGGCTACAACGGCTGGTATTATACTATAGCCACCTCTATAGCCCAGTTCCATAAAGATTTTGTAAAGTTTGATTTGTAAGAACATAATATTTTACCGGCAATGAATTTGCCAGAGGTAGCTAGTGAAATAAATAATCCTAATCATTTGCAAAAAACTGGTGTCGTTAGTGATATTTTTTTTTTATTCGGTTTCGTAAAAAAACAATAAAGGGTAACATGTCCATAAAGCCACTAACATGATATCTTCAAAGCGTAAATCAATCGCGCCATATTTTCACCAAGTCCAATTTGGCACGGTGTACTGAAATTGTTGTATTTAAGCACATGGTAAATGGCTAAGTGTAAAAAACTCGCCCCGCGTATTTGTCAAGCAAGATGATTTTTTAGCTTCTGGTGTATAATAAAAAATCTGGATCCGACTTTGTAGGTATAAAGACAGCCTGTTAAATGGTTTAACATTGCATTAAAAATAATGGTAAGTGCTGCTTTTTTACCAAAAAAAAACCAGTAATCTAAAGTGTTGATATGAATACCACCGCGTCACTCTTCGCTTCAGAATAGGGTTGTCCTGCTCACTACCGCGTCCATCTTTACTGCTCTTCGTTTTCCTAACACTAGCAATTTAGAGAAAAATGGCATATTTAATTTTGAAAAAACTGACTGACTGTGGCATTAAGTTCAATATTTTCCAATATTATAGGTTTAGGAGAGCATGTAGTTGTCATCAATAGGTAACGAATTATCAACCAGCAGTGTAGCTAAACTTTTGAATATGAGAGCCAAAATGATAGAGATTACCATGGTATTTTAATCAATTCGTCTCCATTTAGATGCGGAGGAGATGCGTTATTGCTGGACAAACAATATTTTAGTACTTTAGAATCATGATAATCAGAAAAACTTAGGTTGAGGTTATGGCAATTAATGTTGTCGACATGTGGTTGGCAGTTTGGATGCAGATAGTCATTGTGGGAAAAGATAATTCTCCAGACGAAAAGACAAAGTTTCTTATAGTCCCTTCCAAATATGCCTTAAAATGCCACAGCAATTGAGCATTTTGCGTAAAGTGGCTGTGGTATATAAAAATATGAAGCAACAGACTTCAATAATTGTCGAGAAACGTAAATTTGGAATATTTATACTAAAAAGTAGTTCTTTCGCTCAGTTCATCTGCGTAGAAAGCTTTTTTGTTGTAATAACTGTTGTAAAAAACGGAAAAAAAGTTAAAAAAGATTCACCGGGTGTTTTGATCAAAATGCCATATGCAAAAATATTCAAATATTACCACAAAGTAATCGAGACAGTTGCCATGACGACCCCTTCCCATTTTGCGAAGGTCTCATTCACCCTTGCAAGGTTCATCTCCAGAACCAATAACCCTTGAAATATATTATAAAATATCCATGTGGCGAAGAGGGAAAATTGTAAGTTGATTACACATATTATCGTACTGTAAGTTTTAATAGGGTAGCAAGTTACACTAAGTAGTACACCATTTTTGTTCGTTTGGATTGAATAACTTTTGTTTAATACAATATAGGACAAACATGATGTGTGAGGGTCGGCGGTTCGACTCAATGTTGTCTATGGTTTTAAATTATATAAAGCAATCGGCCATCTTTGTCGTCAAAGGTTCTTTTGCGGCAATTAGCTGGGGGCGTGCACAAATGTGGACGAGTTGAAGTCAGATACGATGACGATGGTCCAGCGTTTGCTATAATTCAGAGCATCAGTCCGAGAAGGCAATGGATATTTATGACGTCCGTAGGTGGTTGTGTTAGAGAATTAGGGTTTCATGGTGCAATGTTTTGCAAGGACAAGGAGGGCATGGACAATGGGGAAAGACAAACGGTGTAGGTGGTACAAGTGTTCAGAAGGCAAGAAGTCAAAACGGCATATAGCACAATCAGATCGGGCCCAAAATAATTGAAGAGTGTTAAAATAAGAACTACTACTAGTCCACAACTTTAGTTCTAAGGAAATGTACGCCCCTTTTCAATAAACAGTAAATGAAATATTATTTTTTGTAATTTGAAAAGTTGAACTTAATTTTCTATGCTGTTTAATTTCTGCCAAGGATAGGTGAAAAGAATGTTATAAAATTGCACAAGTTACTTTTAGACTATTTTTATATCATGTTATAAAGTGTGTGAGTCGGCAAAATTGTCAATTTCCATAGCAAAAATGCAAAATATTACCAAAGTATTCGAGACGTGCCCTACGACCCCTCCCATTTGCGAAGGGTCTCCATTCACCTTGCCAGGTTCATCTCCAGAACCATAACCCCTTTGAAATATTATAAAATATTCCAATGTGTCGAAGGAAAATTTTAAGTTTGATTACTCAATATAGTTATCGTAACTGAATTTTTTAAATAGTGTATCAATGTACAATAAGTAGTACACCATTTTTTTTAATTTTTTAGTTTTTTTGTGTGTTTTTGTTTAACAAATATAAAGTATAGGACAAACATGATTTTGTTTGAGGGTCGGCGGTTCGACTCATATTTTTTTGTCTCATGGTTCAATTAATTAAAACAATCGACGCATCTTTGTCGTCAAGGTTCTTTTGCGATTTTCAATTGCTGGGGCGTTGCACCAAATGTTGGAAGAGTTGAATCAGATACTATGACGATTGGTCCCATCGTTTGCTAAAAATTTCAGAGCATAGTCCCGAGAAGGCATGGAGTATTTATGACGTCCCCAGGTGGTGTGGTATATATGGGGTTTCAGGTGGCAATGTTTTTGCAAGACAAGGAGGATAATGGACAGGGACGAACACACTGTTGTAGGGTGGTTACAAGTGTTCAAAGGTAAGAAGTACAGCTATTCGCACATCTATATCGTGGTCCCCAAAATAATTAAGAGTGTAAAATAAGAATATTTTACGTCCACAACTGTAGTTTCTTAAGAAAATTACCCCCTTTTTCAATAAATCAAGTAATGAAAATATTATTTTTTTTTAATTGAAAAGTTGAAACTTTAATTTTCTATGCTGTTTTTTTTTTTTTAATATTATATAAGAATAATTTCATGGTTTATAAAATTGCACAATGTTTACCTTAGAAACTATTTTTTAACTTATGTAATACAGTCGCGAGTCGTCAAAATTGTCAATTTCACAGGAAACAAATACAAATCCAATTTCCGGTGGCTAAAGATGTTCTTAGAAATGATCTCAAATTAGATTGCGTCGATTGTGACTTCCATATTTTATTGAAATTACTCATCCGCACAAAACCATTGTAGGTATTATTTACAAGCCAGAACATGTCACGTTTCATGATTTAAATTCAGAATTTAAAAAAAAAAAAAAACCTTTAACCCGATAAAAAAGAGAAAAAGCAAATGTTATATCATGGGGCGATCTCATCTGTGACCTTAAAAGTGATATAAAGGGGGAGGCCTAAAGTCCAATAAATTTATCATCTTCTTTTACTCAACATTTTTTTTCCATGTTTGATCGGCCTACACGCAAAAAGCAATGCCTTGAACAACATCTTTTCCCAATGAATCTGCGACGTACAAATCTGGAGTCATCATTGCCGACTTATCTGATCACTTCCCAATATTTTCTCGTTCACTCCATACTTCCCATTTCTCAACAAAGCATCTTATCCTCAATTCCTTGAACGCAGACAATAAAGCCAGAAATTAAAGGGTCTTAAAACTGCACTCTCATTGTTAACTGGGATTTTGTTACAGCATGACGACGACCCTGAATCATTCAATCATCTTACAATAAATTTATTGGATTAAATTCAACACGATCTCATGAACATACACTGCCCAATTACTAAGACTAGATTGTCTAAACGAAATACTCCTATTAAGCCATGGATCACAAAATTCTTATCAAATCATACAAACTAAAGATAAATTATATAAAAACATCGTAAACAACCAACAGAAGATAATAGAATCGCTTGATGTTAATTAGAAAGCATCTTAACCTATTGCTTCGACTTTCCAAAAGTCATACAATCTCCTCTGAAATAGAATCTCATAACACAATATGAAAAAATGTTGCAACCTCAACACATCCTTGGGAGAAATAAACAAGCACAAACCCTGATTTTTTGCTCGATAAAGATGGAAAGAAGGTAACCGACTTCTGCTGCTATTGCCTCCCACTGTCAATGCATTTCTTCACGAATTATTGGATCTTCTCTTGCTGAAAATCCCCTCTCCTGATCCAAATTTACACACCTGCCCCTCAAGTCAATAAACATTACCAGTAGTATATTTCTCTCTCATCCGACTTCATCGATGAATTGACAAACTTGTAATGATTTGGAAAAAACTCAACACACCGGCCACGATGGAATCGTGTCTAATATCATTAAAGCTGTACTCCTGAAAAAATTCATCTGTCCATGATTTTCACGTTCTTATTAACTGGTGTTGTTCCTTCTAAACTCAAATTGTAGGTTCATCCCATTTTCAAAGCTGACGATTCCTCATTTGTTTTTTAACATTAAGGCCTATTCTATTTCTATACTACCTTACTATTTCAAAGGTCTTGGAACGGATTATGTATAATATAATTTTTGATTTTATTTCCAAGCTAATAGTCTTTGTCCTAACCAATTTGGATTCCGCCCTAAAAGACACCGATATGCTATTAACAATCTTTCCTACAAAACCAAGTAATCTGAGGATTTGGATACACTTTACTCTTGTAATCTTTTCTTGATTTAAGCAAGGCTTTTTCGACACCTTAGACCATTCCATTCTTGTCAACAAATTAGCCTTTATGGCATAAGGGGTCTTGCTATATACGATGGATATCTAACTACCTACTCTGAAGAACCAATACTTTACAATAAATGGCAAACCTCTCTGTCCCTCCAATTCCTGTGGGGTACCTACCGCAAGGCTCCTATGGGTCCTCTTCCTTCTTGCTTTACATTAAAATGACCTTCCTCTTTGCTCCAGCCTCCCTCATTATATATTGGTTTGCGGACGACACCAATATTCTCTTCTCACTGACACTATGCCCTGCACCAAACTCGAAACCATGGTCAATAATTAACTACTTATTATCTCCACTGGTTCAAATTAAACAAACTGCCCTAAATAGTGCTAAAACAAATTTTATGCTCTTCAAATAAACCAGTACAGACCCATATACTCTCAATATCAAATTGACAATAATTATATTAATGACGTAAACACCACTAAATTTCTTGGTGTACTTATATTGACAACAACCTTCTTGGCATTTCTCACCAAGCCAATATCTCTAAAATTTTTCTAAATACATTGGTATAATCCGCAAAGTCCGTCCCTATCTTTCCCTTACTTCCCTTTATAACCCTATACAACACCTTTTTCTCCCCTTCTAAGTTACAGTGCAATTGTGTGGGCAGACAATAACAATTCCCATCTCAATTCTCTCTTCCTGTTTCAAAAGAGCAAATTCGCACCTGTACCACCTCATTAATGGCTGGCTCACACAGACCCATTATTTCCCTCCATCCATTAACATGCTAAAACTGTCTGATATTTATTTTTTCCACAATGGGGTATTTTTATGACACATACATCATGACAATCTACACCCCTCCAGGCCCGACTTTAATCCAACTTTTTAAAAAGAAACTACCAATCCATAATAACGAAACTCGGCCAACTCTTCGGAATTTCACATTAATCCTACAAACACTAAGCTGGCTAGAATACTATAAAACCCAAGGTTCTCTACTTGGGAACAGTAATAGATGTCTCCATCACAAAAATTGTCATCTCACTCTCCTCCTTTAAAAAACATTTTAAACATTTCTTATCAACTCTTACCAGGCTTATTGATTTTTTTTCTTGTGTTCTTGTATTACGTGCATTATATCGCCGTTCCATTCTCTCGTAGTCATTGCTGTCACCCTCCCCCCTTTCCCTGTCCCGTTTTTTGTGTGTCTTTGTTTTGTCCCTTGTCTCGTGATGTTGTTTTGTGTGTTTTGGTCTTGTTATCCACTGACATATTGGTTAAGTTGCCTTCATACCTATTTATATTTTGTATAACACCTACAGTGTATAAGCTAAATTTTAATTTGTCATATTTTTCTTATAACTTTACCATGTTGCTCTTCATGGCTCCTTATATTCATTCTTCATTGGTCATGCATAATTGTTATTTATTGGGTATGTTGGTCCCAATGTTTATATCCTTTACACATATTTGTACTATACTATTTATTTTTTTTTGTGTCTAAACCGAGGCATTGCTTTACACGCTCTGCGTTTAGCAATTTCCTCGTCCCGTCGAATTTATTTATGTACAGATATTTCATTCTTGTAGCATTTTTAAACTCTATATTATATTGATTTTATTATATATTGTCGAATTTCTGTATATAATTTGTTGATGGACAAATAATGAATGAATGAAATTAATGATGAAATAATCGTATTTTTTATGCGGTTTTAGATGACTCTTAAAAGATTGAATCTTGAATAGTTTTTGAACTGTGCAGAATATTTCAAAATGTTAGACCCAACATGCAAGTTTTTTCCTTTATTAATTGGTTATTATTGCTTTGTTGTTTTTTCAACTCAATAATACAGGGTTCCCAAGAAAATAAGTTCCCCCCCCCAAAATCAAGGACATTGGTCATTGCATAACTTCGCTTAGAACTGGATGTCGGAAAATTTAAAAACAAACAATTAAGAGATGGAAACATTTGCTCTGCCACAAGAGTGCGTGTTTCTTTTCAACACCCTTTGCACCAACACACCACTCCCCCCTTTTTTCCAAAAATGTGTGTCAAAAAAGTGCACTTTACCGTATTCAAATGTCTAAAGTAAGAAATTAACATTTACACCAGCAATTTCATTTCATAGTCATGGCAATCTGAGGTAATAACTTAAGACAGACGCATGGGCAAACAAATAACAACAAACAATATGCAGGAAAATAAAGATGAGGTGTAAGCTTTAAATGTCATTTTTCTGCATATTGCCTTTTGATGAATAAAGAGAAATGTTTAAATGCGCCTGTGTCAAATCAAAACCTTAAATTGTTTTTCATTCAGGGTGAGACTCAATAGCAATAGTCTGCAGTGATGCCATCATTTTAGTGTTTGCACATCTGTTTATCACTTGCTGATGTTCTGTTTTTGATGAATTGGTTCATGCTCGCTGATAATGCCAACCGCACCGCGTTGAGCCAGTTCTCCGTTATGCTTCAAATCTCATCGCATTGTTTGTTTTGTCTGCATATTTGTCGTTGTTTATGGTCATTGTTTGCCTAGGGCGTTCAAGTATATGGGGAAATGTATGAATGTTTTGGTTAGTTTGTTTTCATATACAATTTTGACACCAATGTTTTTCAACACATAATTTCACGGAGAATCCGAAAATCATGGGTGTCATTTTTTTAAATGTGTTCTTTGGTGTTTTATAGGGGGGCAAAATTTTTACAGGGGTAAACACGAAAGTTCTTAGATGAGTGTTTAAATGTAAACCAATCTGTTCGGTTGCTCATAAAAGGGTTTCTAAAGAAAGGTATAGTTTGCCATATTGAGACCTATTTTTTTTAGTACAATGGCTCATAATTGCAAGTCTTATTTATAGAATGGTCCATTTTTGTTTGAACTGGTTTTAAATCGGTTCATTGGGTCAAACTAATAAGAAAATGTATATAGCTTCTGTGTTTCATTCATCCCCTTTCAAAGTTAGACTTAGAGAGATGACTATTGTCGTCCCATAGACCCGCCTGTGACCACGGCCATAATTGCCCCTTAAATTATTATCACACCTCATTGACCCGCAACCTTTATCTTTTCTTCCGCCTTCTGTACAGTACGACGAACACAATTTTGGCACATTTTTAAAACAACAGATGAATCTGAATTTTACCCCCAGTGTTACCCTTGAACCATTTTTGCCCTATAGAACTCTTGTACGTATAACCTCAGGTAGGGGCAAATATACATTTCTGTAATCCTTGAAGGTACTGAGCAGATGGTATAACTTTTAAAAACACATTTCGCATCCATTTTATATTTTGACCCCTGTAGAAACCTGCCCCCTGATTATCCAGACACATTTAAAAAATGACAACCAATGATTTTGTGGAAATCCTCATAACCATGTTTTGATTTAGAAAAACCTTGGTTCCAAGATTGTATATGAAATTTTCACAAAAATACAGTTCCAATGTCGAAATCTGTTTTACAGCAACTTATTTACTTCAGACCCAACAAAAACAAAAAAGGAATAGTAAGAATCAAAAATTGTCAAATTGTAAATTGATACTGTCTTGACTTTAGACCAATACGGTAAAGTGCAACTTTTTCTGACAACATCATTTTTGGAAAAAGGAGTGTGTGTCTGATGGCAGAAGTGTTTTTTGAAAAGGTAACGGACGTTGTGGCAGAGCCAAATGTTTTCCTCTCTTCCTCTCTTCAAACTTTTGGAAATTTTCTAAACAGCCAGTTCTAAGGGAAGTATCAAAACAAATTGCCTCGAATTGTAGGTTATTACAAAATCTTTTGGGAACCCCTTATATCACTTTTGGACCTATAAAGAATACACCACAGGTGCTATCTTAAGCCTTTTTAGTATGGCTTAGAAATATGTTTTTTGAACCAAATCGGGTTAATCGCTTTAATTAACACAACCAAATAACACCATCAACTTAAACAACAGTTAGTGTTGTATCTTACACCGGAGTCTTGTCGTGTATCGTATGTTGCGGTATTATCTTATTTTATAAATTACCAGTTAAAAATGCCTCTAGTTTACAAGAATGTCTTCCAGACAAACCAAGGGCAGGTCCGTCGTGTGGTAAAGGACGCAATGACGCCATTGCAATTTGTGTGCAGGTAAATTGGATTTTGAGAAAGCTAGTTATGGTTTGTGTAGTTAAATAACTACAGGCAATCAATAAATCTACTTTAGTTTGTCTTTCTTCACACAAAACCTAACAAAATGCGCATTTATGCTGCAACGGTAAAAACGGCAAACTGAGATGACATATACTTTTGAAGGGATCGGAGCAGGCACAATACACTATACATGTGTGCCTCCCCCTGATTTTTACGAAAAGAAAATTCATAATTCAGGAAAACCGAATTAATTTCTCAAAATATTTATGCCCAACAACCACACTGCACCGAGTAATAGATCAAAGAAAATAAATAATCACTTTTGGAGTTTTATCATCAATTTTGTTGGGCTAGTTTGGAAACAAAATAGTTGTAAAGGTTTCCGGATCGGCAACCTTTAATAGTAACAGACCTGCGAATTTATAGCTTCACTTCAATAGAATTCATGTGTTACCTAAAGAAATAAATGGATAATCAGCATGAGGAATATAGTAGCATAAGTATATACCAATATATGAAATCTAACATGCAGAAGTTTTAGCCGAGGTACACATCGTGAACGTAAATATTTCAGAGAGTGGAATAGAGGCTCATATCCCCTCTTGTATATTAGTCCCATGTAATGTGTGTGTGGCGTGTGTGTGGGGTGTGTGTGTATGTATGTTAATGTGTGTGTGTGCGCGTGTGTGTGTGTGTCCGGCGCAGCGAGTGTGTGTGTGGTGTGTGTGTTCGCGCGCGCGCCGAGAGTGTGTGTGGGTGTGGGTGTGTGGGGGTGGTTGTGTGGGTGTGTGTGTGGGTGTGGGGCGTGGCGTGTCGTACTACTGTGTGTGGCGGTGGGCATGCGTGCGTGTTTGTGTTTCCGCTTACTGTGCAAGCCTAACATGTAGAGTAAAATCGTTGACGTACACTTGATAATCTATTTATAATTCTTGTTTGCCATTTTCTTATAGTCCCTGGCTACTTTGGATGTTCCAAAAACGAAGTAATCCGATACATACACCAACGACTACATCAACGAATATGACAATTACCATGTGTCGCCATCACTGTAGGAAGCATTACAGAACACATGCCTGTCTGCATGGTGGTGATGTTTGTTATTGTGCTGATGGAAGGATCCGCGATCGCATTGGAGATGGAAAATGCACGAAAGAATGTAGTGGAGATGCTAACCAAGCTTGCGGTGACTATAATGCACTCTCCATATACAATGGTAATTGAATATTAACAAATATAATTGAGCGACGATTGTTTACTTCTGTTTTTTGCATGGACGATCGCCCCAAAACAAAAAAATAAATACAATCGGCGACTGGCGCGTTATGCTAATTAGTATAAGAATTTTGGTGGCGCTAATCAAAACTTGTTTTGCCCCTAAAATCGTACTTGAGTATTTTTTTTTTTTCAATTTTTATTGCAACAATGTAAATGTATTTATTTTCTCCTATTATGAGTCAAATGTTAATTTAAGGTGTTTTTTCATTTTTTTATTCTAGTTTTGTAAGTTTGTTCAAGGGCTTATGCTCATTAATGCCAATTAAATTTAATCGATTGGTGGAGAAGATAGTTATAAAAGGTTAAACTCTAATTGAATATTTCATTTTTAAACACTTCTCTATGATAGATGTTTCATTTTGTTGGCTGTTGACGTTGTTATTGTTTGTAGCTCTCTCCCAGTAAATTTACTGCAATGTTGCGTCACTTCCTCTGCACCCCTAATCGATTTACTGCATGTCAACCCAGGTCACGGGTTGCAGTACGTTGCAGTAAATTGACGTACTGCACCCCACTGCATCTTGATGCATCACCAGTTAAAATAATTTTAACTTCGTTGCATTACTGTATTGCGTTGCAGCATAATGCAAGTGATTGCAGTAACGGTTTTGGTAGGCTGCATTGCAGTACTGCACTGCAATGCAGTGAAGTATGAACGGGCCTTATGCAAAAATAAACAAAACGTACAAATTTGGATTTCCATATGTCACACCGCTTCTTTTGCATTCGAAAAGTCAGGCTATGTGATATTCAAATTCGTTGCATCGATGCTAATTCCTTAAAAATCGAAACCCGCCCTTTCATATATGAATAAGTGTTAGACGGAAAGAGAACTCCGACATCAGTTGCCGTGGACAAAACGAAACAGTGGAATCTTATTGGCTCTTCGAAATAACTATAAAAACATTGTATTGTTCTCTTTCTGCTTTTTGTGTACGTGTGTATATTTATGTGTGCGTGTATGTGATCTTAATTTCAGTTGACGAGGGGGGACGTGTAACGACCCTATAAATAAAAATGACATTTACTACTACGGAGACGTTTTTGACGGGGTTCGGTGTAATTCTGGAATTGAGCTTGTTAATGCAACATCTATCCAGTGTGTCATGGGTAATTCATCAGAAGACATGAAGTGGAATGATACTGTTCCTGAATGCATAGGTAACTTTAATTTAATTTGTAAAAGTACTATGGTCAAGTAATAATGAGATATAAAGCAAGATTGGCATTAAAGCAAGGTACCCTACCTATACCCAAGTGGGTGCTTGTTTTTGCATGATAAGGAGCCTAAAATTTCAATTGACAATTACATGAAATCATTTGGCACCAAAAGAGGTTTCCGGTATGGTTAAAAAAGGAACTAGAAGGCGTGGTGCTCCTTTGTCAGACGAGGGTTAGTGACAGGCAGGTTAGCGTTTAGTTTATACATGTTGCTGTAATCATGGCTCTCGCTATCATTATGCTAATATCGTGTAGTAGTATACACCAGGCAACAGTCAATTTGGTCAATTGTATATAAGACATATATTCTGGACTATTCCAAAAGGGGTCGCTCTTAAAACTCGTCTAACCAACATATTTTAACACGTCTAACGGGGTGGGAGTTAAATTTCCCCTAATTATGTTAATGAAACATCTAATGGTAGTGAATTCGGTATTCTTCTATCGTAAGCCACAAACGAGAACGGACTAGATCTCAAGGTTGTGCAGCCATTTCCTTCTTGAGTCATCAACACCAGACACAGGGCACCATATGTGGAGGATGGGGAGGCGACATACATTGATGATGCAGTCTGCTGTCTGTTCAACATCTCCACACTCACACATTGGCCTCCGGGCAAGATCCCATAGGTACATGTTGTATTTGAAGCGGCCCAGTTTTATCCAAGCATGGTGTGGAAGATTATATCCTGGACAGGATATTTCACTGACCCTGTTATGAAATTCTTCAGAGGAGAACTTGTCAGCTTCCATCGACGCTTCTATTCACTGCTAGTCCAGTGGAATGGTGTCTTCTTGGTTCGAGATTAATGGATCAAACCGTGTACCTCTCGGACGAAAGGATACTCTGATTTTAGACGAGGTGTATGGGAATCTCTCGTGATGAGGTGGCTTGCCTCATGTGCTCATCGAGTCAGAGCCATGGACTGAGATTTCCTCCTCAGGTCAACTGGTGTGATTCTACAGGTGTTGATTTGGAGGCAGCCAGTGATGGTTTACAAGGCGATGTTCAGACTGGAATCCACCAGGTGTGCAGGTACTCCTGCTCAAGATAGGTGCGCAGTGTTCTTCAGGGGCGAAAACCAAAACCAGGCTTGCAGCGCGCAGGGTAGTAGCTCCCCACTCCCCAGCCAGTCCCAGCGAGGTGACGAATGAGGGTCCCCAGCGTTTTAACCTTGTCGCACAGACTTGTCAGATGTTGCTTATATATTAAAGATCTGTCGAGCTTCTCTCCGAGTTGGCGGGAACATGACTATATTGTTCAGCTCTCGTTTCGCCTCCTCATTATGTACATGGTAATCTGCATGTACTGTACTGTGTTTTACCTTCCTTGTGTTTGAGGCGCTAGTTTCTCAGATATGTTGACAAAATGCCCATATCCTTGCTGAGGACCCTTTTATTAGTTGTCCACTGCTTGCCCGTATCAAAACGGTCAGGTCGTCCCAATATTGGACTTTGCTGAAATGTCAGGGAGGTCGCAGATGCAGACATTGAAAAGCTGAAGGGCCTGCATGGATCCCTGTGGCGACTCGTTTTTTTGAGACGACGGAGTCTATCCTTCTAGTCATCGCTGGTCTTCAAGACGAAAATCCAGTTTGCTATCAGGTTCAAAGTGTAGCGGTCTATGATTCTATCTGGAATCAGTCGAAGGAGTCCAACGGTGAGGCCCAGGCTGTACCAGAAAACAACCTCTACCTTATCCTGTTTCTCAAAAAAAAGAGTCCTAGATGTTCAGAATGAGGATAGCCACTTGATCCACAGTTTACCTGTTCTGGATCTTATACAAGTTGTACCGATCAATACCATTATTTTCCAATTTGTAAACTTGTAAAAGTATCGGCCTTGTTGTGCAGTTCCTTCTACTCAATTCTA